>JAQMYJ010000006.1:24663142-24675775 GCA_030014305.1 Clarias laeviceps | reverse complement strand
AAATCACAGAATGGGCTCAGGAATACTTCCAGAAACCATTGTCAGTGAACACAATCCACCGTGCCATCCGCCGTTTCAACCTGTTATAACAATGATTAGTTGTTGTCCCGTGATATTAACTGTAACTATAACTACAACTGCGTGTAATTTATTACATGTTATCCTTTATTAAACTTTTGTTATAAATCACATTACACACAAGTAGTATGCAAAAATACCCAGACTAGCCTAGCAAACTGAAGATATTGAGTAATAATCTACCTAAAAATAATCAAGCATTTTATATAGACATTAAATTCAAGTTGTCTTAAAATTTACCCATGTACAATAAGATATTGGAAGTATGTATTCCACTAAAGCAACACATTTACATGCACATAAATTAACAGATACACATGGTGTCACTTACCAGCTAGGCTTCCTGTCAGTGGCTAAGTGATGCAAAACAGCGGGCCAGCTTGCAACATACAGGCATATACAGTATACACGTCTCGTAGACACTCTGAGCAATTATACATAGATTTTTCGTTTGTGGTGATGTATAAGTTCAAGACATAATGTTGTAGGATTAAAAGATCGCAGACATAATAGCAGAAAAGGCCAAGGTGCCAACCAGCCAGATAACCTAAACTCATTTGTTAGCACAACAAAGTTTAATTTTAGTTTAATTCTTTCTACAATTCCTTAATATATGACAATCCTAAAGCAAATGTAAGATAATTAAATCTATTTAATTATAGAAAATAATTTTTAAGCATACATGCTACATTGTTCTACTAGCAGATATTGTAATTTGGCTGATAAGAAAGCTGCCAAATTGAAGAAGAAATGTATGCCTATAAAAAGTGAAAGTACATCTAATGTAATTTGAATTATTTTATTCATGTAGTATGAAATGTTAAATCAATTTGACTAGATTTAAGATATTTTCACCTGTGAAGATGAAGGTCATATTTTACAGTATAGCTAACTAAAACTTTTCAGTAAGAACATTGAGCTACTGTAGTGTGTATACCACATTATGTAGCTAATGGCTTACCGTAGATCAGATTTAATCAAAGTATAGAATTTATGCACTATAATGTCAATTAGGTATTTTTCACTGATATAATATGGTGTTGCGAAGACGCAGGTCCTCGGATCAGTTATCGCTCTTTATTATCTGTAACCACAAAATGAAGGCGATGCAACTGACGTCACAGAGACATGTCTCACTCAGAGGTCTGACTGCATTTCATCAGTCCTGACAATAATCCTTTTGATAATAGCACACCACCTTTTTTTTTTTTGCCTTCTGAAGGTTATTTCTGTTTAATGTCATTGATAAGAACTTTGAATATATTTTTATTTAAGATGATAAGAAATGAAATGAAAACTAAACACAAATGGACTTGTCTAGAAATCATCAGGCCTTTTTTAAGATCTCTGGGCTTTTCATGTTTATCACACAATGGTCTAAAAAAAAAAATTGCCCCCAGACTAATTACTATGTCTCCTCCTGCTGTTATAATATATTCCCTGTCAAATGTTTTTCAAACACAAGCTCACCTTTCTCCTTGAAACGTCTTACGGGATCTCCGCTATATTCCTTTAATGCCTACTCCATCTAATCAGTTGTGTGCACCACTCCCCTGTTTCTCCCTCCATCCCTCCCTCACTTTTATTTATTAATTCTCCCCCTAAGTACAAGCCACCTTTGCATGTCCTGTCCTTGAGAAAGACCGAGCTGCAAAGTCCCTGACTAAGCCCTGCACTCCACCCGCTAATAACAGTCACAATTCATATTTAATGCTTTGAACGAAGACTGGACCACTCTGCTTGCTTCTCCCATCTCCTCTCTCGCTTCTCATGGATGACCAGTGGGAATAGAGCAGTTTCCTGAACCCAAAACTGGCCTCAGCATTTCAATGCCCTCCTTTTCTCTGCGGCTCTTGAAAGCGAAAAAAAGTGCTTCGTGGTGCTCAATGGGGTGAACTGGATATGGTTTTGTGTGCTGGGATGATTATTAATGGTCGAGCGAGTGGGAATGAGTGGCCCGCGATGGGCGCATGTGTCACGGTGAGGTCAGAATGTGCATACTGAGGGGTGTGTGAAATGTATATGAGCGTCCACCAGCTCAAGCATTGATTTAAAAGCCTGAGCCAGATGCATCTTGGGCATAACAAAAGACACAAACAGCTTACAGGAAAAGGACTTTGCATCCTGGCTCTTTATTATTCATCAAGTGCATGTGTGATGTGATCGTTAATCTCCTTAATGCACATCTCAATCTCCTGTCCGTCAATGCTGGAACAATGCTTTATGGCTTCACAGATATGCACTGGTTGATGACTAGGTAGGTATGCACTTCATACACAGCACCACTTTATCTAAAGTAGCCTCTAGACCATGCATGAAGTCTGGATCTAGTTACAGAGTATGATGATTAAATAATTAAAGATGGATTTTTTTTTAAATATGGAAATGTACCATTTCTTTTTTCTCTTAGACTTGATATAGATGGATATTAAAGTGATATGATTGGGACTAGATATTGAGCAGGGACTTGAAGAACGTGGACTTAATCGGGGTGTTAAGGTGAGATTTACTGTAGGGTAAGATGACTGGGATGCGATGACTAAAAAACGTTGAGGTGTTGAGACATCAAATTTCAGGAAACTCAAACTAACATCAAACTAGTAAAGCTGATGTCATGTAACTTGACCATTGATTTTAAGTTCAGTGTAAATCACATGACACTCAAGTTGGGTTTAAGGTGAAATAGGTTAATAACTGATTGGGTCATGTGGGTAAGTGACAACAGAATTGACTTGAACTTGAAAGTGCGTGACGTGAACTTTATTCTGTACTTCAGGGTAAGTGATTTGAGATTGGACATGGATTTGAATGCATGTGACTTCAAACTAAACTTGAAGAAAAGTGGCAATGTGGAACTTGGATGATAGTAATGATTAGAGAAATTTACTGTGGATTTGCTTTCTCTTAGACTTGACAGTGAGTAGAGGTTTGAAGAACTTGGACTTGATTTGAATTTCAGCATATGATAACAAAAAAGTGAAGCTGAGGGTATTCAACTTGACCATTGATTTGACAGTCAGGGTAAGTCACATGAGACTCAATTTGGATTTGAGATTAATACCTAATTGGGCTTTGTGGCTAAGTGACATCAAAATCAAATGACGTTTGTTTTGGATGTCAGGGTAAGTGATTTTAAACTCCACTTAGATTTAAAGTTATGTGACTTAAGACTAAACTTGAAGTTTAATGTGGCACTTGGATGAGATGAGCTTGACTTGTATAAACAACTTGAGATATGAGTTGGACTTTAGTGGAAGTGGATACTAAGTGACATGAGACATGAACTTAAATGCAATCAACAGGGGTTGATTAGACTGGGGATTGTGTATGAAGCTGAGATTACGTGACATGAGGTAGGATTTAAACTTGATTTTATGTAACTTTTGATTTGGAATTCAAAAGTGCAAGTCATTTGAGACTCAGATGGGATTTTAGGGTGTAGGAGTTGAAATTGAAACTTGGACTTGAGTTTTAAGTGCCTGGACTGAAATTTGAGGCTTGACATGGAGTTTAGGGTGAATTACTGTATCTGCAATGTGACGTAGGCTCTACATGGCAACTTGAAAGTTTACTTGGACTACCAGATAAATGACTTGAAGTTTGATTTGGTCTTCACGGCAAGTGACATAAAACTTGCCCTGTACCTTGAAGTGACCTGAAACTCAACATAGACTAATTTGTAAAAAACTTGAGACTTTAAGAGACTTGCAGCTAATGCTCAATGGTAAGTGGCTTTGGAATTGGCTTGGTCTTGAGATTGGCTTTGGGTGTGGTTGGTGAGTTTCTTCTGTGTATGCAGGTTTCCCATAGTCCATTGTCCTTGTGCCTCGAGCCCCCTGGTTTAGACTCCAGGCCTCCTGTGACCCTGAACATGAGTGAGTCGGTGAGGTTAAGTAGCTCAATTAGAATACAGAAGTTTATCAGTGATAGTTACATTGAATAAGATTTATAGTGTCTCTAGACCTTTAAAACAGATCCTGATGTTTACAATAGCCGATTCATTTGAATGACACCAGAAAACAGATCCTTCCTTCAATGATACTTGACCTATTTGCCAATATGTTATCCTAAAGGCAATAATCTTTCACCATGACACAGGCTGTCATTATGTTTCAATCATTATTAAAGCCTCGGAGTTTTTTACGGTACTTCAACTTGTTTGAATTCCCAGATCATTTGCTAATAAAGACCTATATGGTGGTGAAAAAATGTCCATCATCCCACACAGATGAGGTCTGAGTCCTCAGTGGAGGGTAAAGATCTATTAATGACATACATTAAGTCAAGACTTTAATCCAAGACTGACACCAAGAAATCTGAGAAATGTCATAAATCCTGTATACGTCAATACGAATTTACACATATATATTTCATATTGAGTGTTGGCCAGGTTCTTAATTATCCAAAACCCACTGCAGTGATTTGACTTCACAGGAGTAGGATTTTCAAGTTTCTCTCTAGGCGTTCACTTTTTCATGTGACCCAAGTCTTTGATGCGGTTTGCATTTTTAAAAATGCCTTTTTTTTTTTTAAAGCATCTCACAAGATAAGCCTTGTAGAGAACTGTAACCTTCACATGAAATAATTATTTAATGCCTCGAGCGATCTAGGAGTACGGCTGATGTGGGAATCAGTTCGATCTTTACCGGAAGATCGACGCAAACATTGCTGCTGTGCTCCAGATGCCATTAAGCTGATTACATGTATTTCTTCATTCTCCTTTTGCTACCTCTGTCCTGATATGCTCTCTCTACCGTGGCCTTTTCCTCCAGCTGTTGCTTTGATATTAGCTTCATGAAATGTGCATATAATCACTAATCTGCTTCTGTGCTGCTGGCATTGCACCTCTCTCTCTCTCTCTCTCTCTCTCCCCTCCAGTGCTTTAATCCTGGTCTGCCTCTCCTTTTTTTTTTTTTCACTCTCCGCTTTCTTCAGTAATGAAACAGGAATAGGTTTATAGGCCTTTTCTCAGATCGAGCTCGTTCCCAACCCACTCCCACTGTTTACTCTATGATTAAATTTCCGTTCCTTCTTTCACACATAAATCCACCTTGATATTTACCTCAGCTCAACTGCGTCCATCGAGTCATCCGAGTCCTCTTCCTTCTACCGCTTATTCCCCCCTTGGCGTGAAAACATATCAGAGCAGCTGCACAGCTTTATTGATCTCATAATTACGTTGGTTCAGTGCTGACGCTGCTGAAGAAACTAGGTGTTGCCTACAGAGTAACAGGATCAATTCATGTCGATTGAAATGATAAGAAGTCGTGTGTGTATGTGTGTGTGTGTGTGAATGAATTGGACAAAATATTATTTTCAAAGATGATATGAGCTAAGAAAAAAAATTTGAATGAAGAGTTACATTGTTAACATGATGCTTATTATCTACCCACCTATAACGTCATTATCATTTACTACTGTATAAACGCAGAGCCATTCGGCTCCTTCAACACCTCTCTACAGGGGCATGGAAATGTGGATTTGGAGATCTAGGCCTAAGGCTCTTCTGCTATATACATCACGGTGCTACGTGAATAACTCTCTCGCATCTGTTAGCTTCAATGTCTGCTCAGTGACTCTTACAGATTTTGCCATTATGCATAGACTCGCTTTCATGCTGTTCTTTGCGCAATTAGTTCATACTATTTGCACTGTTGTCACTTTGCCACAATGTAACATTGCACATCAAGGTTGCGCTGCAATTAACTTCATTTCACTCATTATAATTTTTTTTCTTTTTAACTTGTGATCTATATGCTTTATTTATATGCTTCTTATATATCTTGTAGTTTTTGCACCAGTAACGTCTCACATTTACCCTGTAGGATATACAGTACAGTGTGCAATCACATCTACAGCCTGCTGTATCTACAGTATCTACAGTATCTATCTATTTATCTATCTATTTAAATCACAGGTTCATACGTATCAATGCGCTCATTCTAACAGATTATTCTTCATACACTTCAAATCATCTTGTTTATCGGACACACAATTATTAGAATAAAAGTGTTATTATTAATATGGTCAAGGTTTCTTTGATGAGGTGTTTATGGAACATTTATGGAAAGAATCGACGCTTTGTAACAGCTGGAGGTAAATCTGTAATTTTAGGTTTTATGCCCAGACAGAGGAGTTTACGTTACACTTAGTTTTTTTGTCTAAAAATATTTTTTTGAATCTTTTTTTCTTTTTTTTTTTTTTTAATAAAAAAGCTTCATTAACATTAAATAAACATAACTAGAAATAAATAACATGTGCAATGTTTTAATGCTTACTGTATATATAAAACAGATGTGGTGAAAGAGGAACACTTCACTGTCATCGGCTATAATGCTTTAAATTCCTCCATAAAATTTCAAAGCCCGAGTCTTGACAGCAGAGTCAAGACTTTCTGGATTAACGCGTTCTCAAAGGCCCAGACTTTATAAAGATCTGATCAGCTTCCTGGATTGAAAGCGCTCGGCTTTTACGTCGAAAAAATGGGAAGAAAGATAATTCTAGACAGCTCAAACCAGCAAATAAATAACCATGTCGCATAAGTACGTCAATGAGAATAAGCAGGGTGTGAAGCAGGAGCCTCATAGACACGAGAGCGCCGTCATTGGAGGATCATCAGCTTGACAGATACATCTACATAGAGTAGATACAGTACTGTGAAAAGTCTTGAGCCTCCTCTCATTTGCTTCCAAAGAGCCAGACTTTCTTGTATTTATAATGTAGACTTGATTAATAGCTTTCCAGGCTTCCTGAAGGACTTTTTCTGTCTCTTATTTTCATGCCAGTCCCTGAACCTTTTGTTAAGCCACACAGTGATCTATGAATCATTTAAGCATAAAAAAAAATCTTACGTAAGGCATGAACCAGTGAGAAACAGGTGCAGTGTGATTAGTGTACTGCTGATGCTGAATGCTGAGTGGAACAGACGAGAGGGGAAACGAGGTTGATGCTGAGGTTGGTACATAAACGGGTTTTAAATCAGTTTTTAAATTATATACAGTATTTATACACTTTGCATTTCTTTCACTTAATCTACATAATTTAATTTCATTTAATTTAATATGAAGAAATGAACATGAGGTCAAAACTTATATATGATGTATATATACAGTATACAGTATTGTGTATATATCCTAATAGAATGTACCGTAGAATATACTGTATAGACTAGTTTTTTTCTCTAAATGTTCATCTCAGAAATGTAATCAATGGCATCAACCTGGACCTCCATAGTAAAAGATCCAGGCTTGCTGCACTGCTTCATCCTGAATAGTACTGCTGTGTAGTCAGAGCTTCAGTAATGTATCATCCTTATCTTTTCCCTAGGAGTACCTCGACGTTCAATCTTCCTCGCTGATCTTAATCGGTTTACATTCTCAGAACAGACTTCCGTTTTTTACACTTCGTTCACATTGCGTCTCTGTGCACAATTTTATCTTAATTGTCTAAATTTTACACTGCACACCAGCTCCTACTCCTACTTATACAAAAAGAAACGCTTCTTTCCTTCCAGTCTCATTTTTTTATTATAGACCTTAATAATGTCTAGCTTTGGTTTGCGCTGAAGAATGTTACAGGAAAATGAACCAGATTATTACGCTATCATGTCACTGGCATGGTATTAATAGCACTATGCATACGTGTGAACAGGAAACATTCAAGAAAACAGATTGACAAATGAAAAAGCAATTTATATAGAGTTGGCAAGGTCGAAAATAAGGCTTACGAAATACTATAATGTTATAATTTTTTAATGCCTCCGTATGAAAGAACACATTGTTATAATTATTTATGAAAATTAATTACACTTTATAGCTCTTGCTATTATGCATTATAAAAAATGGTTAACATGATGCAGGCATTAACAGTTGCACAAACACTATTTACTTGATGAGTTATTTTGCTCCTTCTGCGCCTGGAGGGGGATCTGTAGAGTATAACTGGTAAAACCCCTATCTCACCTACGCTGTTTCGCGCGATGGCCGTAAGTACGGTTCATCATGATTCACCACAAGTTTTGGCGCTGTGAGTACGTTTCCATCTTTCCGCGCGAAAAATTAAACATGTTTAATTAAACGGTTAACGGTTCCTCGCGGAAGCTTGCGGACCTTGCAGAACTTCGCGGAACGTTAGCGGGCAATCGCGGCAGCTCACGGTGCCTAACACCGCATCTCACCGTGAGTCAAACCGCATAGGTGAGATAGGTGTATAAAGCTGGCGACCGACAGTTAGCAAACGAGAGTGTAATTAGCAAGTGTAATTAACAGGGGAGAAAACAGTTTCAGGCCGTTTTCACAATAGAGCCCTGCGATCATTTCCAAGAACACATTACCCCAGAGTCTGGTTCATTTTGATCATTGAGAACACAATCTTTCCGTGCTTGGGAACCGTATACGAGTCCACCGGCAAAGGTTGTCTCAGGCAGACTACAGCATACTCAATAAATCAAATCAGATACGGAAGCCTGAGAACAGAAGTAGCATTGCTGCTTAGACGAGACCTTTAGATGCTGAAATCTTTGAGTGAACACAGCACGTTCCAATCTTATCATCTGACCTGCATGGCCGGAGCTGATACAGTACGAAGGCACTCAAGAGCGGTGGATTTAATGTTTTCCCCAAAGTATCAATAATATTAGGCATAGCGCAAAAGTTCTGTTATTCTCTTGTGTTTAATGGCGGCTCACAAACCAAGAAGGTGCATACTGCCACCTGTTGCATCGGAGGGTGAAAATCTGCAAGTGTAAAAAAGCAACGTGAAGGCTGGAAAGTCATGATGTAAGGGTTCACCACTAGAGGTCGCTGTTTGTCTTTTGTAGTTTTTGTTTGCTGACTCAGTTTCCCAGAAGGCACCTCGGTCAGGTGATGCGAGTGCACACCTGAGGCGAGGTAGCCCATTAGACCATCCATAAATAGCTGATTAGTCTGGGAAACTGGGTCGAGCATTATTAGTTGTACTACGGTCATGTGTGGGCGGTTTGGTTTGGTTTGGTTTGGTTTGGTTTGGGCTCATCATGTTGGCAATGTTTACTGTGAATTTTCTCTGTGTGTGTGTGTGTCTAGGTTTGTGGAGCTGAATCAGTCATGTCAAGATTAGTGTGTATGTGTTGTTGTTTGTGTCCCCCTGTTTCCTGGTGTGTTTAGCCAGATTAGGTAAGTAGTTAGTTGTGTGTTTAGCTAACATCTATGTTGAGCTAACCGGCATGCTTCTAGCCATAGCCCCTTTGTGTCTCTAGCCGTTACGGTCTCCTGCCTCCCTAGTTCCCCAGTGAGCCTAGCCTTTGAGTTTCCCCTAGCTTAGCCTTTGAGTGTCCCCTAGCCTAGACACTGGGTATCCCTCGTCTCTGTGTGGCCGTGTCCCGAGTCCCTAGTGTTGTGTATAGCTATTAGGTAAGTGTAGCTTAGTGCATGTCGGGCTAAAGACATGCTTAGCTAGATGTATGTGTAGCTGACTGCCATGGTTAATAGCATTAGCTATTAACCATGTTTAGCTAATAGCCATGTCTAGCTGATTGCCCTAGTCTTGCCTCTCGTCTAGTCTCTTGTATCATTTGGCCCCTAGTCTCTCCTCTTGTTTGTCCTGTTTCAGCTCCATGCATAGTTTGTGTGTCCTGTCCAGTGTTTCGCGTGTGCTAAGTGCCGTTCTGCCTGTGTTTTCGCCACAGAGCTTAGACGGAGTGTCCCAGGTATTAGAGCCTGTCTGTGTCCTGCCAGAGAGCCCATGTTTAACTCCATGTTAAGTATTGTTTGAGTTTGTTTGTTTTGTGTCTTTATTATTTCTGTGACTGCCCTTATTAAAAGACTATTTTGGTTTACAAACACCTCTGCATTTATACCTGCTGTTTCCGCCCACGGCGACAACATCCGCCTTTACACTCCGAACATGACACATGAGCAATTGTTTTCTGGTCACATTACAAATCAATCCTGCCTAGTGTGAAAACACCCTTAAATTCTTACAGGTACTCTGTAGCCAAAAGGTGAGGAGAATAAACTATGGAGGTGGTGGCCAGTCCTGAGAGGTTTTTTTTTTTTATATTTTGACTTATTCCACTTTAAAATATCAGTTCCATTAACTGCTAGGTAAATCCTAAATAGCATTGAATGGAAAGCTAGTGCACTATGTAGGGTATACAATCCCTTGATCCACATGCCCTAGATCAGGGGTTAGAGGGGGATTTGAGATTCAACCTTGAGTTAGAAGCTGGTGTTAGTCGTTAACAGAACAACATGTATTGTTCAGAAGCAATTGAGAACGAGTGAAGCAACTACCCAATAGACCTCATGTTTAGGAAGACGGAAAGTTAAATGTGTTTTCTTGCTGAAAGTACTTCTGTGATTGGTTTTGTCAGGCAGCTGCTCTCTCCTCAGTACTGCGGGCCGTACAGACCTACACGCACCCACGCTGAGACCCACAATTACTGTAATTAACTATTGTAAATTAACAATTACCTGTGATTGTGAGCGATACATACAGTATAGATAAATGTCCCAGTGCTGTTACCGTCTATTATCACCACTCATGGAACGCCTCAAGTAAATCAGATTACTTGGTCGCAACTAATCTTTGTTGCGTTATAAGGTATAAATGTTATAATTTATTCTTTTGATGTATTACATATAGGTGCAGTTTAAGTTTTGCTAAAGTATAATGACTTTTTATAAATAATTATAAAACCATGTATAGTGTTTTATAAATGCATTATTGCCTTTAAATTCCTTATGTATAATTTATTTTTTCCCCTAATATTTCATTTTTTATTTATTTTACCGTTTTACTCATTGTTTATCTTCATAAATGATGCAAGTGTTGGTAATGAACTTTCACTTTATTTAGTGCAGGATGTTGAAGATGAAACTTTCTGATTAATTGATGTGAAGTGTTTGATTCATAGTAAATTAAAAAGGACCCCTTTGTGGTCAGTTTAAAAAGCAATAAATTAAATAAATTAAGCCTTAGTTTGAAATTTGGTTAAAGAAATTTCTTTAATCTTTTTTTGTGCTCTTGACTGATTGTTAAGAGAGACTGTACTGGCGTGAAAGCGTCTGCAGTTGGAGATTAAACTCTAATCATGACAGACAAACTATTCCCCTAATGAGAAGTCGTTCATCAAACAAAATTTTACTCTCTCTCTCCATCTGTGCCTCTCTTTGTCTTCCTTCCTATCATTGTTGTTCACTGCGGCTCCCTGAACCCGAGCTCGGTGCTGGGGCTGAATGAAATGGAGCGAGTGATGAATTAATTCAAAGCCAAGGAGGCTACAGAGGCAGAGACATTACAGAGAGGGAAAGGAATTAGGAGCGGATCGCGTTTGGAAGTCGAGGGGCCACGGATGCGCCGGGAAGTCTTTTATTTTAAAGAGGGAGGACAAGCAGTGGTGATGTAAAGGAGGACGGAGAAGAAATCGAGAATATTTTCTGGTTTTGATTTGAGGAGATATCTCAGCCATGATCTTTTAGAGTGAGATTACAGTGATGTACTGCGTCTGTGCCATGTGGTTATCATCACAGGTTGGCTGTAAGATTATATAATGTGATCCAGAGCACGGGTTTTGGCTCTGGGACAAGATTTAGGTTAGGACATGTATAGAAAACGGAGAGCTTTTTTGGTCTGCTGCCAGATTAAACAGAGAGGCAGAGATTCTCAGTAAAGCTGTTCACACATGACTAATTTCAACTTCACACATTCATGCACACACACACACACACATGCATTTCAGTAGAGAAATATTAAAACTGTAAAAAAAAAAATTTCAAGAGATGTGTATAAAATGACAAAGGACGCACAGAGTCTAACCCAGAGGGTGTAACCTTCTAATAAAACTATAACGATATGCACTGTATAAGTGGTCCCTCAAGACCTCCAAACCACCAGGGGGTGCCTTTATACGTATACAGCTGTTTTAATAAACATGTTTTTCTTTTTTTAATGCACAAAATAGTTTTGAGCATGTGCACACTTTAATAATGCTTTATGAGCTGATTATGTGTTTACACCATACACTGCTTGTATTAATGGAGTCATATTATATTATATTATATAAGTTAAGACTTAGACGTGTCTTATTTATGTTCCAGCAAAAATACCGCTCAAATCATGCTATATAACTCCCTGTGTCACCTCCTGGTTCCTGTTTCAAACAGGAACCCGGAACCTTCAAACCAGGTTTCACATTACGGACCAGAGATCATTTCCAAGAACACAAGGTCCGGTTCATTTTGATCAGTGGGAACACTGGCTCAGGAACCGTTCCTGAATTCTCTTGAGGAAGTGGTCTCAAGCACGGTATGCTGTATTAAGACGGTCCTGTGCTCTGCTGATGCAGCCAGCTGTTCTCTGAGGACTTGTGACTTCAGTCGCTCGATAGTTCAGGACTGGAGTTTCCTACAGTCTATCTGAGCCTCCAATAATGACCTGAACTTCATTTGAACTTAAACACATCGCCTGTTATACTGAACTTTCAGTCTCACACAGAATGATGCAGATCAATCCCTGATATCCGTTATCACCCAGATGAGGATGGGTTCCCTGTTGAGTCTGGTTCCTCTCAAGGTT
>JAQMYJ010000006.1:24650017-24663042 GCA_030014305.1 Clarias laeviceps | reverse complement strand
TTCTTTTGATTGTGTAAAGCTGCTTTGCGACAATGACAATTGTTAAAAGCGCTATACAAGTAAAATTTAATTTAATTGAATATTTCTATTTTATTTAATTTTGCACACTTTTGCGCATTGAACATTTGTAGGTATTCATCTTCACATTCATGCATATTTGTACACTCCCTGGACATTTCTATTTAAATTCTATATCAATTTCCACACTAGTGTCCATATTTTCCTTATTTGTCAGCCATATTATCTATATATGTACAGGTGAGTTTTTAAAAAATATTTTATATTTTGTTCTTATATTTATTTATTTTTATATATTTTTTTCTATAGTTAACTTTTTTTTTATATATTTTTTTCTTATTCAATTCCTTAATTTATTTCTCCTTGGTAATCTTGATTTTAAGGTCACAGGCGGTCGTCTAAGCATTTCACTGCACTTCGTACTGTGTATGACTGTATGTGACAAATAAAATTAGAATTTGAAATTTGATTAGATTTTTTTGTACATGGATCAAATCAGATAAGACAGACAATCGTACCTGAACATGGAAGTGGACTGCTGTTTAAAATGGAACGTTATCAATTGCGTCTGCCTCTGTCTAAATCTCTGTGGGGGGTGGGGGGTGGGGGGGGTTATCATTCCTGAGCATGGAAATCAAGTGTCTAGTGTGAAAGAGCCCTTAGTGTCTGTAACTTTAAATTGCAAACTAGCTACCACTTATTTCACTTCTGTTTTTCTCTTTATTAGCACCTGATAACTACAAATTTAATTAGTGTACGTAGAGGGAGCTATTATGCAGAATTCAGGTTTTCATGCAGGAAATTCAGCCACACTTGAGTTCTTGGACCTGACTGCAGCTTTTGATACTGTTGACCATCATATACTTACTATACGTACTTACTTACAATAAGTTAATCTATGTATAAGAATTCAACAGATGGAACTTAATTGGTTTGAGGCATATTTGACTGACAGAAGCACAAATGACCTGAGGTGTCCCCATGACAATAACATATCTCTTTATAAGGGCGTTTTGCTTTTATTGCTTTTTGACATGAAAACACAACTTCTGCAAGAAACGTCTTGCATTCCAGTGTTGTATGCAACTAATTTTACAAACTACTTCTGCTGTTAATTGGAGCGAGGTGGTGGGATCAGACTCTCATACTTCCACTCGCATAAATCATCAAATGTTTATATTATTTAAAGCCTTTAATTTACCAAATGGATTGTCCGACTTTTTAAATACCTCCTTAGCAAAGCAAGCTCTGTCCTCAAACAAATATTAGCTTTAAACCTGAATAACAGATTACAGATTGATAAAGCGTGTAAATCACAGCGGCTCAGCGCTCACGTCAGGTTTACTGATGCTACTTTCAGCCCCAGATGAATTAATAAGAGTCTGCTTGCTGGAATGTGCTTTCTCTCACTGCCTGTGAAACCTTCTGTGCTTTAAATCAGCTCATTTATCTTTTTATCCATCCTCATGCGTAACAAAAAAGAAAAAAAAAACTGTCTTCCTCGGTATTACGTTTTTTTTCTGCCGACTGAATGTTAAATCGAGTGGAAGTGTGTAATTTATGTTCACTGATACTTCTGTTGACTGTAAGGAACATTTCTAGCTCATGTGGTTATTTTACAAGACATACTGTACTGCTCTCTCTTTTTCCTTTTTTTGCATTCTGTGTGTTCTTTGAGTCGATCATTTAAAAAATTATTCACAAGCTGAAACACACTAGCAGAAGGAAAAGGAGCTTTGTGCTAATTGTGGGAGGTGCTAGATCTTACTGATTGCAGCAAATCTTGTGGCTTAAATGTCAACTAAAATTATTTCTAAATTGTGTGAAAACAAGCTTCCCTGTGGCATAACCTTTACCTCGCATTACACCAACGTCCTTCAAAGCTTTGTGCTTTGTACTTTATATATATATAAAAATATTTTTTAAGATTACACAAAGATAACCCAAGGAAATAATACAAAATAAAATATCTGATTGAGATGTTTGGGCATGAATTAAAACTATTCTGCAAAGAAGAATGGGACAAAATTCTTCCACAGCGACAGACTGATCGCCATTAATCATCCTTTAAAAACTGCAGTTTGATTTTACTAGGGTTATCTACAGTATGTGTAATACTAAAACTTGAATAATTGAATTATGAAAAATAATTTTATGCAAAAAAATCTGAAAGAGGCAAATACTTTCTCACAGCACTGTATAAGGTAGCAAGGTGGTGTTATGGTTAGCACCATGGCCTTGCACATGCAGGGTCAAGGGCTCGATTAGTGCCTCAGGTCTGTGTGCTTGGATTTTGCATGTTCTCCCCGTGCTTGGTGAAGTTCCTCCCACAGTCCACAGACATGCACATGAGGCTAATAAATATTTCGAAATTCCTTGTAGTGTGAATTGACACCCCCTCCAGGATGTACTTTGCCTCGTGCCCCAAATCAGGGATAGTCTCCAGGTCCCCCATGCCACTGTACAGGATAATCACTATAGTGAGTCAGTTAGAGATAATTGTATAAAAAGTATGACATTATTTTTTTAATACATTGAGAAATTATAACTGTGAGACAAAAGTAATAAAACACTTTAAGAGAATAAGACTGTTAATTAAGATTGTAAAAGTACAATAGCTGCAACATCAGTTCCTGTAATGTGCAAGTGGTGTTGGTGAATGAGTGTGTGTGCAGTTCCCACAGACAGATGAGTCTCTACCGCAAGTTATTCGTCAATTTTCAAGGATCAGGCGTTCCTCTCGCTGAATGTTCACGGGAACGACTACAGTGTACGTCAAGCAATCTCGGCCAGGATCGCTATTCACGGACATACGGCCTTCTTTAAAAAACGTTTGCACTGTTCACATGTTTTACTGCGGCTAAGAGTCTCATTACCGTCCTTTCCTTGAAGTCCTCTGTAAATGTCAAGTCCTGGTTTGACTTGCATGCCACTTTTTTGCACACACACACACACACACGTGTAAACACATTCAGCATAGTTTGTAAAATACTTGAAAGTGTGTCAATTTCTTTCTTGATGAAAAATGATTGGAAAACTTGGTAAAATGCACAGGTGCATAGGAGAAAGAGGCATGTCCACCAGTGGGTCATGTGACTGCTTTTTACCTTTTCACTGGTAAGTATTTGGTTCATTGGTTAGTATTTCTTTTCATAAAGAGTGGACGTGGTCAATGTGTGTCACGTTTTGTTAAATCATGCCAAATTCTGTCATGTTGCCTGAAGCCAAAATCATACCATAGATGGGTTAAATGGGTTAAATGTTTTTTTGTAAGAATTTTGTAAGGACCATTTGGAGTTTTGAGGATTTTCATGAGCTGCCACACATATTGCTGTCAAGTGAACAGGAAATTAAATGTAAGCCCGATCCTACAAAAAGAACTAATCCGAATAATTGGATGAAAATCTGATAGCACAGGCAGAACTGCTGTTCACGAGATGAGAACATTCCCTAAGCATGTGCATGACATGGGCTTAATCAGCGGATCTCACATTAAATAAATCATCTGGACTGCAGATGGACTCATGACATCATGATGTCCGTATGAGAATAAAGAAGATGTCATTCTTCTGTATAGAGGAAATGCAGCAGACCAGAGTGAGATGCTATCAGGAGCCAGGAGATGATTATGCTGTGTTTGTGTGTGTGTGTGTGTGTGTGTGTGTGTGGGTGGGTGGTTGTAATCTGATTAGTCATGCACACAAGGGAAGACAAACTGACAAAGTTCATCACACTTCAAGTTTTGTCACCTCTAGTGAATTTCTTTTCACATTTGGGGTTAAAGGTTAAAGGTGAAAGGTTCTTCCTGAAGGGAAATGAAGAAACGAGTAGGTTCTTCACCTCACCAAGGACACGAGGCTTTTCCTGACTAACATGTGACACCTGTCTTTGCCATCAGAAAACAAAAATAAAAGCAGTTTTTTTTCCACAGCATGAGAGAGTTCCTTGTGTGAGGATAAAGTCTGTTCTTGTAAAAAAAAAAAAAAAAACTTTTGTTGAACTTGTTCAAAATATCACTGCTGTCCGAAGACTTAAGTCAATGATGAAGCAGCAGTTCTTCATCGGAAACTCAAAAAAGTGATGATTAGACTGCATCATGTTTCCTTATAATCTCTGGCATCATGTGGAGAAATTCCCTTCCCTCTACACTCTATACATCTCAATCTCTCAAAAAAGCCAAAGCCAGTGTCCTTTTATACCCTTTATTTTGAATTTCTTCAGAATTTATCTTTTTTTTATTATTATTAAATTAAAGTTTCTTCAAATGATGATAGTTTTATGATTATGATTCTTATTAAATTATTATTATTAAATTGATGATTATTATTAAATTAAAGTTTCTTCAGATGGTGATAGTGATTGGTTTAGTGATGGCAGCAGTGGTAGTAGTGGTAGTAATGGAAGTAGTGGAGGTGGTGTTGGTAATGGCAATAGTGGAAGTGTTGGTAGTAATCACAGTAGTGGAGATGTTGGTAGTAGTACTGGCACCAGTGGAAGTGGTGGTGGTACTGGCAGCAGTGGGTGTAGTATTGGCACTAGGGGAGATGGTGATGGTAATAGTAATGGCACTAGTGGTGGTACTGTAGTAATGGCAGTAATGAAGGTGGTAGTGGTAATGTCAATAGTGAAAGTGTTGGTGTTAGTGATGGGAATAGTGAAGATGGTGGTGGTAGTAATGGCAGCAATAGAAGTGGTGGTACTGCTAGCGATGGTGGTGGTGGTGGTGGTACTGCCAGCTGTAGAAGTGGTGGGTGGTGGTGTTAGTAATAGCAGTATTGGAGGTAGTGATGGTTGTAGTAATTGCTGAGGTGGAAGTGGTGATGGTGGGAGTAATCGCAGTAGTGAAGGTGGTGGTGGTCAAGGTAGTAGTGGTGGCAGTGGGAGTGGTGATGGTGGTGCCGACAGTAGTATTAGTGGGAGCATTAGTGATCGTACTAAAACCTCTCAGCAAAAAAAGTTTGCCATGCTTCATAAGGAGTCTGAGTCAAGCTTTATAACCTGCACACTCCATCACTGTCTCTCTCAGCTCTGATCTTAAATGAGGCACAGTTTCTTCCCTTTTACCAGCATGATATACAGTGCATGAAATGCCCACATTCTTTCCATATCCTGTCCCTGGCCTGTCCTGTCCTGTCCTGTCAGCCATGGTCAGCAGGGGGATCTGTTTGTCCTGGAGCTGTACTCATCTTTAATGTATACACTGCTGTTCTGTGTGTGTGTGTGCGTGTGCGTGCAATTAGTCCGTCTTGCCTGAATTCCTGTTGTTATTATACAGTATATGTATATATAATATACTGTATAGATGCATCCAATATGAAGCAAGGACACATATGGACAGGCTCATGGGCGTATCATATGCTGTTATTTCCAGTAATCTCTCTTAATTTTGACAGATAGAGTTCTCTGTCATAGAATGCTTCAGTTGTGCTGTTTTTCTTGGAGTGTATGCATGTGTTCGTGTGTGTGTGTTGAGCCAAGGTCAGTGCAGGTCTACGCTAATGGATGGGTCTGTGCTTGAAAGTCCATCTCCACCCCCATCCTCCCCTCCATCCCTTGTGTCTCTGATGCACTATTTTACCCAAATGGGAAATTGCAGCGATATTGCATCAATACAGAAGAGCGCTGTACTGTATGTAATGTACTTTGTTGAATTCCATCAAGCCACAGTCTTTCATCTAATACAGTCCTTACTGAGACACAAGTTACATTTTGTTTGGTATAATTACCTCTTCATCGCCCTGAAGATAAAAAAATAAAACATAAGGTCTTTAATTTGAAATGTCCGAGTTAATAGAAGAAATAAAATATGTGCCACGAAAAAATATCTGAATTAGCAAATACTGTAGTGGTTAACACAAAAAATGGCAGAGTGATTGAGGATTTCTAAAACCTTGCTAGCTAAAGTCTGATTTGTAAAATGTGCTGCATTTGATTTATATCAAAAGTGGAAGATACTAAAGGTTCGGAATTAGGCATCTCAGTGCACTTGAGCTACACTTTGTGGAAAAAACAGGGTTACCTCTTTGCTCGTATTTTGCTATCAACAATCCATCTAGTTAAATGTACAGAGTAATCTATATTTTCCTCCTCAAAACAGTGTATTGTTTAGATATTGTTTAACAAGAGATATGTCGATTGTTGGTGGCACGGTCGCTTAGTGGTAAGTACTGTCGCCTTGTACCTCCAGGGTCCAGGTTTACTGTAATTCCCGCCTCAGGTCTGTGTACTGTTCATGTTCTCCCAGTGCTTGATGGATTTCCTCCGGGTGCTCTGGTTTTCTACCACAGTCCAATGACATGCAGATTAGGTTAAATGGCGTTCCCAAATTAGCTAAGCCCTTGTTTTTATACCAAATTCTGACCCCACCATTCAATGTTTTTCTTCTGTTGTCCAGTTTTGGTGAGCAGCACCAGGTGTTGTCACCTGCTGCCCATCTGCTTCAACATTCAACATGTTTTGTGTTCAGAGATGCTCTCTGGCTTACCTTGGTTGTAATGAGATGTTATTTTAGTTACTGTTGTCTTTTTATCAGCTTGAATTAGTCTGGCGATTCTCCTCTGACCTCTGACATCACTCACCCAGAGAACCTTTTTCTGACCATTCTCTGTAAACCCTAGAGATTATGAAAATCCCAGTAGACCAGCAGTTTCAGAAGTGTTAAAAGAGGTTTTACTTTGACAGCCATGTTGTTGTTTTTTTATAGATGGTGTATTCTTTGCTTTTTTTCCAGGTCAGAGTTCAGGATTTACCAGTCATAACCTGGAGTCTGTTGTATGCTGCAGCAATTCTAATCACTTAGGTTATAATCTGTATGTATAAAATATTTTTTTGCATCATCACATTGCCATTAAATCAGAGAAGACCTTTTAAAATCTCTATACAACCGACACAAAGACTTTATTAGGATGATACAAAAGAATAATATGAATGATGCAGATCAGTAGAAGACTGATGAACTAATTTTTTCATAGTACACTTAATTCTTTACATAGTGGCGCTAATGTTTTTTTCCTATGAAAACAGTTGGTTTCAGTTTTGGAACTACATGTAAAATGGTAGAACATTTTTTAGGATTGAAAACAAAATGTAGTTTATAGTCATATCTAACTTGTTGTTTAATAAGTGTTCTTGATAGCTGTATATAAAGAGGCTCTTGGAAGAATAAAACCGATTCCTGACTTAATGCTTGTCTGATTAATTATGCACCAACTGTCTTTTGTCCTCTTGAACCTTTCAGCAGAATTTGACACAGTCAACCACAAGACTCCCTTGACCACCAGTACAAATCTTGTAAACTGTGGCACAGTATGGTTTACTTCTTACGTGGAAGGTCCTTCATATAAGGTGACAATGTGGGGACCCACATCTGCACCACACAGACTTTCTATTGGTGTCCCACAAGGCTCAGTACTTGATCCTCTTCAGTTCTCCTTCCATACTCTCTTGGTGAGGTTTTATCCTCATGTGTTTTTGTACTATTTTTATAGAGATTACACTCAACTCATCCTCTCCTTTCTTCCCTCAGATACTCATGTTTCTGCTCAGGTATCTGTTTTCATGGCAGACATCTTATCATGGATGGAAGCTCATCAGCTGAAATGTAATCGCCGGGAGGGAGTCTCGCCCGGGGGGCAATTCAGTGTAGAACCGCCACTGCCTGTGACACCTGTTATGTTTTCGGTCTTTTCTTAAGTGAAGACAACGGAATATCTTAATCTTTGTGCCGAACTGGGGTACGCGCTTTATTATTTGTAGTATTGCTTAAAATACACCAAACACTATAGTCTACTTTCACTCTTCATACATTATGTGTAACACTAACAACAGTCCGGGTTGCAATAAACATCTCAACAATAATTACTATTGTTATAGCATTGATTGATACATAAAGTTAAACATTCCAGTGCTGTCACACTTTTTTATCACCCAGTTGTGGAAAGCCTCTGGTCTAATCATATTGCTTGGTTGGAACTAACCTTTGTATAATGATGATTAAAAACAATGAGAGAAAGTTTTTTTCGCACAATAGTGCTGTAAAATTAATTTTTGTGCATATGTGATATTTAATTCCATTGTTATTGGTGTGACTGGTAGACCAGTAGACTTCATGACTCACATAGTACAGTAAATGTAAAAGGTGATTAAAGTTTGTGAAGGTACAGAACTAAAACACTCTAGTGGAGTGGAGGTTTAGTAGTGTGTAAAATGCACTCAATCCTGTATTATTGTTTCATTTTTTTCACCTTTTATTTGTTTTATGAGTTCATTTTCTGGCTATTTAGAGGCATTTTATAAAGTGCACAGAAACGATCACCAGTGACGTAAATTTGTAGATGCTATATTCCGGGAAACAGTGGCATAATTATATTTTAGAGTCTGGATATTATTCTTGTTATAGTTTGTCTGTAGATACTGTGTATCTTTGGAAAAATAAAACACTAATATCCATTTATTTTCCTTTGTCTGTGTTTGTCCATATTTTTGGACAGAAATATTGCAATGTAAACAAGAATACCGTCACAGGACTGGAAAATATATCAGTAAAGAGCAGCAGACCGTGTCAGTGATAACATAACAGCACGCATGGGAGCTGATGTCAAATTTGGCGTGCAAGCATTGTTTTTAATTCATTTGTCATGCAACAACATCTTTTCCCGTTTCCTTACTTTAGACCTGCATCACTGGAAAATCTGATACGGGTTGGTAGTTAGGTTTCAATTAACATCAAGCAGATTACGGTTTGATGTCTTCTGTCAGAGATGATAAATCACTTTCTGCTCCTTGTGTTTTTAGCCACTTCCTGAATAAAGGGTTAGAATTCTTCACTTGTCAGTGGTTACTTTTAGTGCAGCAAGTTATGTACTAACGAACATACCATAGATAATGTTCTTCTGACTTTATATAGTAGTGAATGTCAACACCCCAAATGTGGAATGGTGGTGTAGTGGTGAGACCTGTGGCCTGGTCTCCTTCAGGATTGAGGGTTCAATTCCTACCTTAGGTATGTGTGTGGAGTTTTGTGCTTGGTGGGTTTTCACCAGGGATGATAGGAGTGGAACATGTGATTTTCTGTGGTTGTAGCCCATCCACTTGTTGTGCATTCTGGGATGGTTTTCTGCTCACCGTGGTTGTAACAAGCCATTGTTTGAGTTCCCATTGCCTACTTTTAGCTCAAAACAGTCTGTCAGTTGTCCTTTGACCTCTCTCATGAACAAGGCATTTCATTCCACAGAGATATTGATAAATTCTGTTGGGTATGACAATCCCAGGAGATCAGAGAAATACTCACACCAACTCAGCTGGAAAAATCACTAGACATCACAATGATGAGTGTGTAGTAAATATATATATATAGACGGTATCGCACTTCCATAATATCCAGTCACATTTATGCTACTGATGATATACATTTGGAGTGGCCAAATTCAACATTAACTTAAAGACATCATCTGTTATATTGAACTTCCAGCCTCCTAACACACAGTATGACTGCACATCAAGCCCTGCTATCCGTTATCACCCATATAAGGATGGGTTCCCTGTTGAGTCTGGTTCCTCTCAAGGTTTCTCCCTATTACCATCTCAGGGAGTTTTTCCTTGCTACTGTCACCCTCGGTTTGGTCATCAGGGACAATCTGATCATTTTGATCTACACACATTTTTCACATGTTTTGTACAAATTTCCATAATTTTCTATCGATTGTGTAAAGCTGCTTTGCGACAATGACAATTGTTAAAAGCGCTATACAAATAAAACTGAGGTTAATGAACTGAACAACAAGTTATAGTTTAAAAATATAACAATATATGCAGTCTTTTTCCCCAGTCAAACAGGAAATTAACCTGAAATGTCTAATGTCTCCAAATGATTTCAGCTTGTTCAAAAAAACAGTTCTTTAATTTTTCTCTAAAAGATTCAAATCTATTGGAATACATATTTTTTTAATGCTGGTAATAAGTTGATGCATTCAATAACAATGTTGTTTTTCTTTGTGAAGTGGTCTATAGTCTCTATTATTAGGTCAGTAGGTCAGGGATGAAGAGTATCCTCAGTCTAAAAATCATAAAATATAAAAATCCACTATCCAGATGAGATTTCTTTTTCCTGACAGTCTTAATTTTTGATGTACAACTGATTATAATTATTATAATTATTATAATTATTATACTCTCCATTACTCTCCTTAAAGTGGACCAATTATAAAAAAATAAATTACTTTGTGAACATTTTTGGACATTCACATGGGTCTCCAGTGTGTACTTAATTTTCCCCATTTTTCTCCATAAACATGCTGTTCAAATTCACCATCGGGTACGACATCATTTGGAGCCAGAAAAAAAGGGCAGCAATCAGTTTGCTCCTGCTTAGCTCCCAGTCTCTGCCAGGTTTTCTTGTTCAGGGGTATTAGGGAAGGCAGCTCATCCTCATTTAAAGCTATGAACAGTGACATTGTGTGTTTGGAAATGGAGAGAAACTACGAATTTCATGACAGAAATGACAGATTAGAGTATTAAAGTTGTATTTCAGGTGAAACATTAGTAGAAACCTTTTAAAGCTTGTATGATAACATGATAAAAAGGCTATAATATGGCACCGTTAAACCCAAAATGGTGGAATTTCCTATCTTTATTTAGGCACATTATACAACATTACTTTAAAAAAAAAAAACATTTTACAAACACTGTTTGACTGGTACTTAGTTAGTAACCTAGTACTGTAGCCCAGTGTAAGGTTCCATCCAATGACGGAAACTTCAAAGCACTTTCTAAGTCACTCTAGATAAGAGCGTCTGCCAAATGCCTAAATATAAATTGAGAGAGAGCAGGAAAAATCAATACCATGCAGGCTTGCAAAAAAAGTACACACAGTGGTACAAATGATGTTCCTCGAAGAACAGTTTTGTACCTTTTTCCATAAATGAAAAAGTCCTCAGATGATACTGAATTGAAGGTACTTAACTGTTCTAACATCAGGTACAGTAAACTGATAGATTACTCCCTTTGTATTTAACTCTATGAACAAAACAGAGAATTCCACGTCAAAATATGAAGCAACATTTACATTTTCTAATAATTAGATTAAATATTCATTATCATAACAGTTACATAAAAACATAAACATAAAAATATTATGTAAATCTAAAACATATAGTGTGATATTTGTAAAAACAAAATATTACTGGAAGCTTTTTAATAAATGTTTTTGTACCCAATGATAATAAATACATTAGGCAAAAATAGCTATAAATGCAATATGGAATTTACTCTTCACTACTGCATGAAGCCGACCACAATTCTACAAAAAAAGTGTATTTGAATTATCAAACTAGAAGATGGCTTAATTTCAATGTTAGTTTTATTATTTTGTGATTATTTATATTTATATTCAGATCATCTTGTTACAGTATTTTTGATGATTTTCATTTCTTTTTGCTCTGAAAGAATGTTGGGTAAATGCATTTTGCGAAAAGTGGAAAATTGTATTTTCTATAAGGTACCATTTTAGTGTGATTGTATTTTGTCAAAGTTTTTTTTGGCTAATGGAAGTGTTTTAAATTATCTGTTTACTGTAAATCTTAAATATGTATTTTTACAGAATATTTTACTTTAATCAAAGGCAGTGTTCAAACATATGCATTTGATATAGTTTCATAGTCACTGATAATAAATGAATTGAATGTCTTATTCAATAGGAAAATGGCTTTTTTTATATAGTTTCCAAAGAAACATATTAGACACCATTAAGGTACAAAAGGGCTTGTCACTGGGGTGGTACCTTCAAGGACATGATTTATTCCTTTGATTAAGGTACAATAATGTACCAGCATGATTATACGACAAAAGGTCCATTTTGGTTGCCCATGGTACGAATAATGTCCTTGATGGTACAAACAGAACTGGTACAAATTTGTTTCTCTAGGTACAAGTCTGTGACCTTGAAAGGTGACAGTTGCCCCAGTGACAATGGTTTATACCTTCATTAGTACAAAACTGTACCTTTATTTCTGAGAGTGTACATAGATTACAATCACTGCAAAAAATATGAAATATTCCAAAATATATACCATAAAATAAGTTTACCTC
Source organism: Clarias laeviceps (assembly GCA_030014305.1). Taxonomy (NCBI): domain Eukaryota; kingdom Metazoa; phylum Chordata; class Actinopteri; order Siluriformes; family Clariidae; genus Clarias; species Clarias laeviceps. The sequence continues at coordinate 24,650,940 of JAQMYJ010000006.1, read as the reverse complement.
AAACCAAAAATATTATTATTAAGCTTATTTCTAGCCAAATCTTACTAAAATTGCGAGCAAATATTTTCTGTTGTATAGGCAGAGAATATTTCTAGTTTCTAGGAATTTTATTTATCTATTTATAATAATAACCAATTATTAGTCACATGTACCTTATAGCACAGTGAAATAATATTTTTCACAAATCCCAATTAGGAAGCCGGGGTCAGAGTTTAGGGTCAGCAAGGATACATCATCCCTGGAGCAGTTAGGGTTAAGGACCTTGATCAAGGGATTGACAGCTGGCAACCTGGCAGTGCTGGGGCTCGAACCCCAAACCTCCCGATCAGTAACCCTGTAATCCACAGCCTTAACTGTTTGAGCCATATACAGTAACTTTGTTTGTTTAAGAAGCAAAATTCTCTTCCAATAAAACAAGAAATTTTTGGTGTGAGGAACTGCAGTAAAAGTAGATGGACTAAGCACTTATATCAACACTTTAGGTTACATGGTTTCAAATATTCTGTTTGACATGTTTGTTATTTTAAGGAAATGCAGCCTGAACCTACAGTAGCTGGAAAAAAATGTAATATAAAGAGCACAAAAGCAGCTGGCATCCCTTTTTAACTGCGCCTGAGTAATTATTATGTCATCAATTGGACTTCATGATATAATGCATTGCTCAACTCTATTATTTTTGATTGCTGCGTTGTTGCCAGATATTAGATTTGAGCCTCCCATCTGATATCCCCATGAGCTCCTTGTTCTCCTCTTCTTCATCTTGAGAATATTTATTACTCTGCATATAAATAGAAATTGCTGATTTGTCTTTCAAATCATTCAGACACACACCTTGTTTGTTCCACAATTTCCACACACACACACACACACACACACACACACACACACACACACACACACACACACACACACACACACACACA
>JAQMYJ010000006.1:24624358-24635404 GCA_030014305.1 Clarias laeviceps | reverse complement strand
GACAGTAGCGCATTAGTAGATTATTTTACAGTAGATTATTAAATCCCACACATAACTGTTCATAACATCACTTTTACACCACATGTTGCTGTCACTTACTGTATGGTGCAGGTTAAACTTCAGGCAGATGTCTAAGTACTGCAACAGTCTCATTAAAATCTAGACGGACAGTTTTTGTACAGACAGACATACAGACAGAGATACAGGCTGAAATGTTTCTGAGACTGCTTTTAGATCCTCCAATGTATGAAACATACAGATATCATTGAAATAGCGAGTTCTCACTATCGTACAGACTAAACTTGTACAGACTTTTATTTACACAGAGTGCTAAAGTTCAATAAGGATTTTCCCCTTAAAGTGATTCTTTCCAGAAATAAATTAAATACAATATTTAAATGTTCTCTGAATGGAAAGCGCTGTCATCGTTCCCGCGATATAATTTGTCCTTTTGCAGCAAGGACAAGTGAAGGATGTCTCAAATGCCGCCCCTACGAGCTTTTGCACACAAATTCGAGGAGAATGTTGGTGGAGGTCGTGTTAATGCAAGAATCGATGTGTAAAATCAGACTAAACCTCCCAGAACATGTGATTCACGTCACCTGATCCTCATCTGATTGTTCCTGAACTTCCTCTTACACACACCTACTGTAGAAACACCTACAAAATCCAGTCACAAACAATAGTCTTTTCACAATAGTGCCAACATGTCCAGTAAGTAAAGTACCAGGAGAGTCTGGGGGACTACAGGTCCGAAGTGGTAGTTAAGGGGAACATTATTGTTTTCACATCTTTGGTTCTTAGCAGGTGTCAAGGTTCATGTGATTCAGTGTTTCTTTGTCTTGTGTTGTTGATGTTGTGGTGCAGCTTTGATATCCTTGGTTCTTCTCAAACCTTTTCTTTATCATTGCTAATGCTAAAGGACAATTGTTATTCCCAGTCTTATGCTAAGTAAAGTAAAGTTTGGTTTTAGTTTTCTACTCTTTGTTATGCCCACTAATCAAAGCATGTCTCCACGTCTACACTTAAGATTTTTTTAAAATATTGTGTGTTAGCTGTTTTGGGAAATCATAGTTTTTGTCTACTGAAGTCTGTTTGTTAATCACCTGACCCTTGTTTTTTTTTTTTTTTTTTTTCCTTTTTTTTTCACTAAGCTCTTGTGCTCTTGAGTTTAAGTATCTCAGGATCTTGAGCACGAGTGTGAGCAGAGTGAGAGGAACAAAGGAAACCAGCTGTAATGCGAACATTATACAGGTCTGTCATAATTTAAACAAAGGTGGTCCCAGTCCTCACATACAGTACAGTAGGGTCACAAGCTCTGAAAGAAAGTGGCAAATAGTTCAATTTTAGTCTCTTCATCCCACTAAATCGTTTGCAAAACCTCCCACACTTTCTAACTTCCCTCCTTCTGGCTCCTCTCCATTATACATTGGATTTGAGAAGTCATGATGACTTTGAGGTCTGTTTAGTCTTCTCCTGTTTCAGTCACTGAGCGCTGAAGCCTCTCCCCATTGTACAGTATCTAGGACCTTGGAGACGTTTCTGACAATTCTTCTTCTTGCCTGAGCGTTCACTTTATCCCGATCTTGATAGTGTGTGGGTTGTACCATTTGTACTTTTTTTATATGGACCTCTTGAGAATGTTCAAAGCTTCGCTGATGTCTTTATAACTTTCTCCAACTTTTTTGTCTTCCTACTAATTTAATCTCAAAACTCCAAGGCAGCTCCTTGCACTTTATGACTAATCTGAGATGACAATTTTGACAATCCCATGACATTATGAGGAGAGAGTTATGTATATTTTCAGGGCGCTAAAGTAATGTGAGATTTATATGACAGCTTATCACTTTCTTTTATAAAAATCTATGACATCTCATGGCTCTATAACATCCATTATATCTTTATATATATTATATCATATATCCTTGGTGGAAACATCATGCTGTATATCACTATTACATATTGAAGTGTTTACCACTGATGGTCATTACACTGTTATAGCAGGCTTATGTAGTGTTTGTCTGGCCCTTAAGTAAAATAAAGTTTATATAGTATTTCTATAAGATCTTTGCATTAAAATAAAAGTGCTATGTACATTGTAACGTTTTAATGTCCACTAAGTCTGCGTAGAATATGTCATAATGTTTGCTTAATATGTGCTTAAAAGAATTATAAGATGTCATGATACGCTTATGAAGTGACTATGTAGTATTATGAACATCACCACATCATCAAAAACGTTATGAATTGCATTTTTGGTCAAATTATTGCCTTAGACCTGTTAATTGTGACCTAATGTATGGCATATGAAAAAAAAAGTGTGTTTGTGTGTATGTACTGTACAGTATATGCATACAGCTGCTTATGTTAAACTACAGAGTGTGGTTTTGTTTGAGTCGACCCTAATGCGATGTCATACTGTAGCAAACGGCTAATAGCTCCTAAACACACTGAACGCATCTCAGCAGGACTTTCTTATGCTTCCTGTTTCTCGCGTTCTCTCCCTCAGTCCTGTATCAGTGTAGTCCAGGCTCTACAGGGAAGCCATCCGTTATCCTTCATCCACATGCACATGACTCATCCGCGAAATCGGCCTCTGCTGTCAAGTAATCCGGCTGTAATGAGATTTGAGGGACATCAAAGTGCCGTGCCTTTGAGGAAAGAAAATGATCAGGAGGGAAAATAGGTTTGAAATGCAAACGACCTCAGAGTCGCTCCGAGTCACCCACCTCGGCAACGTGAGAGGAAGCCGAGGCGTGAGTTTAAGACACACACGTTGACGGAGCACATGCTTCAAAAGTGCGTCTTCCCCACCAAGCCACTGAACTCATTTTGATAATGCATGAGATAATGCAAACGAGGGAGTAAAGGAGAAGAAGAAAGAGTAAGATGAAGGACTGCAAACGGGGTCAGAGGAAGCTGTGAAACTTTGCTAGGGTGAGGAAGCAAAGAGTGAGTCATTATATGTGACAGCGTTGAGTCACAAAGGAGATGCATCAATTTAACGGTTGTCTTCAGACAATAAAAAAAAAAACTGAAAGGAAAATAGGTCAGAACAGTGTGTGTATTTTTAGGTTAAAATGTATTTTTAAATAAACAATAGATATTTCTGTCCTACAGTATATAGGGATTTTTAATCCTGTCTGTCATTCCAGATGTGGATGTATTGTGTTTTGTTTAATAGGAAAATGCATCCAGTCTTCTTCTAATTTTCACCTATGGTGTTTTAGTGAGGTCCAATCATATACACTAGATCATAATACGTTTTTACTTTGATTTACTATAAGTACACAAGTCACACTGTATGTTCTGCAGCAGTTCAGCACAGAAAATATGTTTACAATTTTTTTTTATATAGCTTATTATATAGCTTAATGTTGTTTAAATCAGGGGCAGAGCTAGACATTTCTCACTTTTTTTTCTTTTGCCGGTGCTTTGGGGTTGATCAACTTTTCAGTGAGTAACACATAAGGGTTATAGTTAGAGTTATAAAGCCATCCTTGTTAAACATAACATACCACGTAAGGTGAGGTATTCAGCCTTTGTGACAGCTTTTTTTTTCTTGTTTTACTTTCGCTTGTGTAGCTTAAAGAGATATCTTGACATTCTTATATAGGTGTTCAATGACATACTCTAACACCCACACAAGTCTTTCATGTTTCCTGGTCAAATATGTACACTAAAGGTGCTTTTTATTGTTTCATGCGACTGACAAGAAAAAGGACATTTTCGCTACCTTTAGGTCTAAGTGTATGTTTTCATATACAGTACATGTGCCTGTGTGAAGGTGGAAGCGAGCTCACACTACAGGAGGTTGTGATTAGTGTTGAGCCAGTTCACTACAGCGGGAGATCGGGATCAAAGAGGACCTGATGATAGTTCTGACATCCTGCAGTGTCTTTTAGGCGAAACAACAAACGTGCTCTGAAATCATTTCTCCGGCTCAAGCAGTGCATAAGCAATTAGACACTAATGCAATCAGGGTCACTTTGGCATTTAATGAACCCACAAAATGTACTGTATATTATATGAGCACACCATTATATATACTGATCAGTCATAATATTAACACCACAAACTATTAACTTTGATTAACAATACCAGTAAAGTGGTGATAGAATCCAAAGCCAGTCCCATAGGGGGCGTAGCAGGTAAAAGAGCCCAAGCTCGCTGACCCAGCCTCCAGATTTTCCAGATCACAATCTGGGATACACTGCATAAACCAGTCTGATCCACACAGGCCCCACCCCACAATCCACAACACCCAAAGGACCTAGTGCGAGCATTCTGGGTCCAGACACCACAGGACACCTCCACAGGCTCTGTGAAGTCACATCCCAAAGGGCTAGCCAGGTGGCACAATACTGGACATAATATTTTTGTGATGTTATGTTATGGCTGATCAATGTACACTGTCAATCAAGCAATTTTCTTTTGGACACACAGATTCTCAAAATTGATTAAGTGATCAATATAGTGTGTAGTCAGTGGTCAAAGGCTAATGTGGACATCCATGATCGTACATCCCTGTCAGTTATCATTCCTGCACCTCAGTGACAATTACCATTTGTGATGAAGTAATTTGAAAGCATAATCAAAGACTTCATCACCTCTTGATTTAATGACACCCTGGACCCATTACAATTCACATACTGTTCCAATCAGTCTATTGATGAAACACACACAGACCTGAGCCTTTTGAACACCTGGAAGGGAAATTATGTTAAAATGCCATTTATTGACTACAGTTCCGCATTTAGAGGATCCTGGGACTCATTCCTTCCCTGTTTTTAGGGGATCTCCAACTTCTTGTCAGGCAGACCACAAACCATACAAATAAGCAGACACATCCTCTAACCTCAGTTCTGGAATCCCCCAGGGTTGGGTCCTGAGCCCTCTGCTGTACTCATTGTATACTGTTCCATCATCAAGTTTGCAACAAAACTGTTGTGGTGGTCCTGACCACTAATGTTGTTGAGAAGCCTGGACAACTTGCGCAACCTACTTCTGATCATCAGCAAGACAGAGGCGGAGATAGCGGGCTCCAGCAACAAGTATGAGAAGAACTACTATCTGCTTGAGCTCAACAGATCACCAATGGAGAATCTTTCAGGCTTGTTATGGTCTTGTCACACCAATCCCTGGTGAAAATGAAGACCTGTCAATGTCTCTACTACTGTAGATGCTGAAGAGACTGTTAACTACACTTTAAGGTGCTAATAAACTTTTACATCCTGACCGGAAGCATCACAGCCTGGTTTGGGAAGAAGCACCAAGCAGAAAGTTGTGAGATCAGATGGGCACACCATCTGCACTGAGCTCCCTGAACTGAGAACTTCACACTATCTAGAGCAAGCAGTGCTGGACCAAGGCCAGGAAGATAGTGAAGAACCTCAGCCATCTGACAAACAGACTCTCCTCTCTGTTGCAGTAAAGGAAGTGCTTTCACTTCCTGAAGTCTGTCACAGAGAGAATGATGATTAGCTTCTTCCCACAGGCCATTCAGGCCTTCAACTGAGAAAACACTCAGGAGTAGACCTCGGAATGGGACTAACACCCTGTGCATTCCTGTTAATATATAGAACATTTATTACCACATACTGTACTTTTTCATATATTTTTACTATATATGATGGAAATTTCAGTCTACTACTGAGTCTACTTAAGTCTTATTACTGCACATATGCAGTTTATTCCAAATATGGACTTTACAAATACTGGCATGTCTGTCTATCTTTTATATCCCTTGTATTATCGTCCCCTTGGAATTATTAGGTTCTCTCTGACTTTTTTGTTAAAATTGAGTTTTTTTTTTACATTTTCTTATTCTGTGACACTGTATTAACATGACATTTCTTTAACATTTATTAAGTGATTTTCATTTTGGATTCTTAATTTGGAAAAAGACACATTAATGCTCTATGGCAAGCAAAACCCTTGAAACTCAATATTGCAAAAGCATTCAGCATGCAGACAGAAGTTTATACAGTAATTATAACTATTAACATATATACATATTTTAAATATTCAGATTCTTGACTCAAATAGGAGTACCATAATAAGTTAGACATATAGATAAATATAGATAAATAGACAGACAGACAGACAGCAAATCCATCAGGCAAGGTCCATCAGTTCCAACTTCCTTGCCAAATACTTCCCACACAGTGATCTGAGGTGTCTCTGGGCTGCTGCATGCAGTAACAGTGATTGTATATACTGTAATTGTCCAATTCCTATCTTCCAGAATCCAATTCTTTGAGCATTTCCAGATAGGATCATTTCCTGCATGCCTCATTAAGCTGTGTGTTTTCTCCAAAGACCAAGCCCATCATTTTTCGCAGAGTTTTGGACCTGAAAAGCGATAGAGAAATGGAAATAGATTTTTGCTACAGTACAAGGCACCCAGACGTGAACCTTCACCTCAGAACCTTTACCGCAGAACCTTCACCTGAGAGATTTCTGAGGCTCTGCTCCATCTGGTGTCTCATCCATACTTAAAATTACACCATTCCCTCATCATTTCTGAATTTTCCATCCACCTGAAGAGCTCCACGCAAAAATTACAATTCTGGACAAGATACAGTACATGAGCTAATTCTCATTTTGGAGTGGAGAATTGTAAGGGTTTGTATGTGAATCAGGGTCGTATAAAAACAGATGAACATATATTTAAAAGAAATAAGCCAAATCAAACACAGAAAGGTTTGTCAGTCTCATTACTTCATAAAGTAATAAGCCGCTTAAAGTCATGTGTCAAGGGTACTTGTGTCAAGGGCAGAACACCAAGTGAAGTGAAACCCCTGCAGAGAAAACCACTACAGTGTAGGCGCTCAAGTGGCTTACTGCTCTTATAAAATGTTGACAAACACAATAAAATAAAATCCATTGAATTTATTCATTAAGTCATGTCAGAATTGCAGAAGCCCAGGGGACACGGGGTGGGGTAGACTCTGGACAGGGGGCCAAGCCACACTCATACACTACGGATAAACTGGAAGCGCCAGTTAGCCTACTCCGCATGTCTTTGAACTGTGGGAAGAAACCAAAGCATCTGGAGCATGCAAACTCCACATACACAGACCTGAGGCAGGAATTCAATCGAATTCAATTCAATTGTATTTGTATAGCGCTTTTAAAAATTGTCATTGTCGCAAAACAGCTTTACACAATTAAAGGAAAATTAGGAAAATTTGCATGAAATGTGAAAACTGTGTATGAATCAGAATAATGTGATAGTCCGTGATGAGCAAGCTGAGGGACATGGTAATAGGAAGAAACCTTGAGAGGAACCAGATTCATTTGGCTGATAACGGATAGCAGGAACTGTTTTGCATTGTGTGTTAGATGGCTGAATTTTCATGATGGAAGTTTTTAAGTTAATATGGAGTGAAGTTCATTACTGAAGCCTCAGGTAGACTGTAGGAAATTCCAGTCCCGTACTATTGGAACTGTGACTGACGTCACAAGTCCTCAGATAACAGATGTCTGCATCAGCCGAGGCCAGGACCATCTTTGTGATGAAGTGGAACCGTCCCCAGTCACCACTCGCATCCCAAGCAGAGTTGAATTGAACCCGGACCCTTGAGGTGTGAGGCTACAGTACTAACCACTACACGACTGTGCCGCCTACAATGAATTTTATTTTTTTATAATATTTGCAGGAAACAATTGAAGAGTTCTTTAGCTACAGAATGTAGACTGTTGACAGTAGGTCTTTGTTGCTAAGCAACATTACAAATAATGATCAAAATATATCCTGACAAAGTGAGCCAGGAACAAGATATTTCATGAACGAGGTGCTTTTTCTTTTTTTATTTTCTTATTAGATCATTCTTCCATATACAGTATCCCACCGTCACCTGTCCAGGTAAGAGGAGTTTATGTTTGCTATTTATTGCTAGCATGACAAGCTGTGATTTAATAAATATAAGGGAATAACTAATGATGGAGGAACTGTAATAACAAGAACTTGGAGGTCCTACAAGATCGAATTGAACTATAAATACTAGACAATGCATGCTGCTCAATGATGAAGAAAATAAAATGCAATAATTAGCAAATCATTGCAGTGGAAGAGGTGTTAAACACTTCAGGATGTGCTTTTATAAAAAAAAAATAATCAAGGTCGGGGTATCAGATGCTCCTGATAATCTTATCTTCCCCTGATTGGAGACTTTCCTATAATTCTTGTTCTTCCTGAATAAATGTCTATCTGATTGTCCATTTCTGTGGATTTCCATTATTTGGTAAGTACTGTACAAAAGTCTCGAGCTCCCCCTCATTTCTTCATATTAATTTAAATTAAATGATGTACATTCAAATAAAGAAATGGGACCAAATGTTTTACTGCGACAGGCTGGAAAGTGCCTAAAGATAATATTTAAAAATGGGTTGTTTATGTAACAATATAACCTCAGCTGCGACCTCGTTTTCCCTTTCGCCTGTTCCAACCACTCAGCATTCAGCATCAAACGTATACTAATCACTGCCCTGATCATCTGTCATCATCATCTGCATCTGTTTCTCACTGGTTCATGCCTTAAGTTAGATGTTTTTTTTATGCTTGAATGATTCATAGGTCACTGTGTGGCTTAAAACACAAGAAACATTCATTGAAACTGCTCAGGTACGGGGACTGGACTGGAAATGAGACTATATTAAAACTACAAGAAAGTCTTGCTTCTTAACTAGGATTCAAAATGCAAGAGGTCCAAGAACGGCTACCTCCATCCAAAAACCATGACTTTCTTCCGTAACCAGTCCATGCTGTTTGTTGCATTTAGAAAAATACAATATAACGTGTTAAATAGTTGCCATACCCATTGGACAGTCATATTTCCTGATTTTAAAATGCCCAAGTTAAAAAAAATCATAAAACCCAGTGCAGAAATAACAAATCCTAAAATGTGCACAACCTAAATGTTTATAGATTATCTTTTTTTTTTTTTGGTTTGTTTGTTTGTTTGCTTTTTGAGAAAAAAAAACACTCTCACTGGTACCTGCTTATAACTGAAAATATTATGAAAATATTATGAAACTCCATTGAAAACTAAAGGGTAAAAAAAAAAAAATTTAATTTAATTCAAGGCATCAGTTCATCATCTGGAAACTGTCTGATTCACAGGGGACCTCAGGTTTATAGTCAGAGCAGCACAGAAGGCTCAAGGCTGATTTTATTGTTCCACTCACTCAGGCAACTCTGAAAATAACCCGAGGACAGAATATGACAGCCGCCAAGAGCATTACCTTTTTTTTTCAGGTTTTATTTCCTCTGCAAATTTCAAATACAATCTGAATATAATGTAATGTATAATGTAATATAATAAGTTCCTTTTTAAACTTGTAAAAGTTGGAAATCACCCTTAACAGATCCAGACAGGTGGTTAATTATAGTAACCCACTATTTGGTATTTTGCCCTATTTTCTGACAGAAATTACTCTCACTATTACTGTTACTGGTGCAAAACTGTAGGCACCCTTAAATCTGTATGCTACAGTAAAATCATCTTCTGCAACTCCAGTACATGAAGTCTTCAGATTTAACTGTGTGCTCAAGAAGTACTGATTATAAAGGTTTAATATAGTGTACATGATGTAAGTCTATTGTTGTATTCAGAAGGATCAAGCAAAGAAAACGTTACTGGAAATGGGCCAAGGCATTGTTAAAACCTGAAAGGATAGTGCTGATCTGTCAACTTTAGAAAAGAAATGTGTTTGGAAAAAATAATTAATGAGCGGGGAACACTTGGTGAAGTTGCAACAAAAAAGTTAGTGAGACTAATCAGAAAAAAGGCTTCAGTTTGCTAGGGAGCATAAAGATTGGACTTTGAAGTGATGGAAAATGGTCATGTAAACTAATGAGTCCAGATTGAGCCTATTCCAGAGTGATGACGCAGTTATCACAGTTGCCAAGAAGGGAACTTCATGCAGTTCCTTTCTCGGGGTAAGAAGGGAACTACATGAAGGGATGCACCCATCAGGCATAGTGTCCACTGTACAAGCCTCTGGAGACGGTGTTATGATCTGGGGTTGCTTCAGTCGCTCAGGTCTAGACTCAGCAACGTTATGTGGTAATAAAATGAAGTCAGCTGACCACCTGAATGATGGTGTTATTGGACTCAAATTATGAAAGAGTGGTTCTGGGAGCATGAGGAATCATTTTCACACATGAACTTAAGTATTAAATCTAAAAGTGATTACAGTATTTATTAGCTTTAATAGGTCTCAAGAATGATGTACAGACCGCATAGTACATGTACATACTGTAAGGAATAACATTTCAGGGTGTTCTTTTATAGGAAAACAATCAACAACAATGTGTTGTGGTGGTAAATCAGAGTTGCTAAGCCAACCAAAAAAATAAAGCTCTTCTTTAACAGCATGCTCCAACATATTTTAATTCCTCTTATACTTACAGTATATGCTAATTCGTTAAAGTGTCAGGGCTTGTGTTTTATCCATTCTTAGCTACATTGTCATGTTGATGAGGTTAACATCAGGTTGAAAAGTTATCTTTGCTGAAGATAAGCAGAAATTGTTAAATTGTTGACACTGGAGACTTTCCATGAACGGTAAAATAGAAATATTTCCTTTATTAAATAATAACACTTTATATTCAGCAGTTCAAATTATGTGCCTGGTCCATTATACAAGTCTCTATAGCTGTTACTATGGAAACGATGACATATTTGAACAAGTGCATAGGCATAAACCTGCGTGTATATATACAGGTGAAACTCGAAAAAGTAGAATATCGTGCAAAAGTTCATTAGAATATTATATCCAATCAATAAAACAAGGATTGTACATAGAACATATTGGACCTCTGAAAAGTATAAGCATGCATATTTACTCAGTACTTGGTTTGGGCCCCTTTTGCAGTAATTACTGCCTCAATGCGGCGTGGCAGGGAAGCTATCAGCCTGTGGCACTACCGAGGTGTTATGGAAGACCAGGATGCTTCAATAATGGCCTTCAGCTCTTCTGCATTGTCCAGTCTCATGTCTCTCATCTTTCTCTTGGCAATGCTCCACAGATCCTCTA
>JAQMYJ010000006.1:24597284-24619060 GCA_030014305.1 Clarias laeviceps | reverse complement strand
ATGTAGAAAGAAATAAAAATCAGGAACCATCATGGAGTTAGAAAGTGTTCTAAAACTTTTGAACGGTAGTGTATGTGATGTTTTTTGGCTCAGAAATAACCTTAAACTTCATTATCAACGAAAATACAGAGTAGCCTAAGGTCAATGGTACTTCTGCCATAGTACTCACATGTCCGCAAATGATCTACAGACTGTTTAACAATGTACATTGATACAAAGAAGGCATAAAAGTAAAAGATCAATTATATATCAAGAAATGTATCCCTATAAATGTATCCATATTAATTCCTATAACAAGACGGCAAGGAAAAACTCCCTGGGTGGACATGAGGAAGAAACCTTAAGAAGAATCTGACTCCAAAGAGAAGTCATGCTCATCTGGGTGATACCAAATTATAACTATAATAATATTTTTACAGCGTAATTGTAAATCTTTCTTTTCTATAACTGTTCATTGTATAGACTTAAAGTGCAAATTTGTAACCAGAAACGTATCCATATGATATTCATATTCATATTATCAGTTTAACTTTTGAAATTATCGACTGTTTATTGATGGAGACTTGAGTCCTGAGACTATCCAAGAAAACACACCAACAGTCATGGGGATCTTTAATCGGTTCATCTGCACTCATCCTTAGCGGAAAAACTTAAACAGCCTGTCAGGTTTGGCAAATATTAGTTCCATTACTCTACAGAAACACTGCTCACATGTAATGAGGCACTTTTTAGCTGATGTGGCTGTAAAAATAGGCATAAAGATCTTCCGAGCTGCACTGATCTCTCCCCGCGAGCAGCACCCCAAAGGATGTGAGCAGCAGGGACTCGAGAAGAAAGATTTCAGCTACTCATCATGTGTGTGCATTTAAAATAATACGATTAAGGAAATATATTCTAGCTGCCATCCAAGACACATAAACAGTCCGTATTGAGAGGACGGTGGACGGGTTTAGGAAAACAATCGTGCGCAGGATGTCTATTGAAGCTTACAGAACAAAAACGAAACGTGTTTGCATAGATCGTTATATAATTCTTTCTTGCGTTTGTTTTTCCATAAAGTCGCACACTGCATGGCTTTCAGTACAAAAATCACTGGAATAATTTATATACTGACTGTCAAGATGCTCAATAATGTCGTTAACAAGGGGGAAATGGAACAAATTGCTAATTTTAATTAATGATTAATATAAGAAAATGTTTCATTTTAAGGAGTCATTTGAATTTTTTTTTTAGATGCAGGAAAATACAATGCTTTCAAATGACTCATTTCAATAAACGGATGGACAGTCGGACAGACAGATAGATAAATAGATAGATAGATAGATAGATAGATAGATAGATAGATAGATAGATAGATAGATAGGTAGATAACTTGATACCTTTGATCCCAAAGGAAATGACTAAGGTTTAAATATTACTTATTAAAAGGAGTCATTTGAAGTGGTAATATTTAAAAACTATGACTTCTGATGACTAAATTTAACTGTGTCATTTATTATAAGGAGTCATTTCAAGTTTATTGTAATTACTCACTCACTCACTCACTCACTCATCGTATATACCCGTTATCCTGTGTTCAGGGTGCCAATCTATCACAGGGCACACACACATACACTCACTCACACAAGTTGTAATTAATACATCAAATTAATACATGAAAAAAATAAAAATTTTAAATGATTCATATTATCAAATTATCAGATTTATTATGAATGAGTCATTTAAAGTATAATTAACATTGGAAGAAAGCTTTACAGTCAAATGAGTCATTTTAACAAAAAATGCATTTTAGCAACTGATATAGGACTAATATAAGGAAACGATTCCTTATAAGGAGTTTTTTTTTATTTTTTTTATTAATAACCAAGATTCATTATAAGGAGACTCCGTTTTTGTAATTAACAGCTCCTTTTATCAAATTTGTTGTTTTAAGGAGTCATTTAAAAATGTAATTAATACAAGAAAAAATAAAACATTTAAATGACCCCTATTATGAAATGATTAATTATAAATTAGTCATTTAAAATGTAATTAACATTGGAAGAAATATATACATTCAAATAAGTCGTTTTAACAAAAGGATCATGTTAGTAACTGATTATGAACACATCATTGTGATGATTGTTTTTTTATTTGTAACTTAGATTGATTAATTTTTAACAAATGATTCATTAAATCAAATCATTTATAATTAAAATGCATGGGAAGAATAATTGTCAAATGTCTAGTTTTAATGAATAACTCACTAACAAAGGATTCATTAAATCGAGTTATTTATAACGAACAGTAGAGAAAATAATACAAAACGATTCATTAATGAGTCAGTTGTGGTCAAGAGCTGCTACAAGAAGATAATCAGGACTGTAAACATAAATTATAATACACAATATCCTATATAATATATAATACATCTAATGCATGAATTAGACATTTATATATCGCCCCTGTAATCCTGAAGCTGATTCAGTGTCACATCTCAACAACCTGTTAGATGAAGGATGCAGATGGTTGTCTCCCTTATAATTCACACCTGAGTAGTTCCGTCTTTTAGCTGCACCTGTCCCTACATCATCTTTTCATCTCCATGGTTACAAAATGTATAGGATCAAAGGTCATTTGCATGGTAAAAGGGCCACACTGCTGTTGCTTTATTTTCTTTGACCTTGGAGACTCCCCTGCATTAGCACTTAGTATTTCAGTGCATTTTTAAAAAATCCTTATTAGACTCTAAGATAAACACTACAAAAATTGACCAAGAACCTTCAATTTTAATAAAAACAGGGAACTCCATTAATTTAATGGAAAATTCAATAGAAAAACAAGCAGTCAGTATATGCTTAGATTTAGTTTGTTAGGAAGAATTCATTAATAAATAAAAGAAGCGTTCAGTAAAAAAGCATCCTGAACATTGTTTGGGAAGAAAAGGCGGTAAAACCTTTCAAGTCGGGGGGAAAAATAATACCACAATTACTGTTTGTTTATTTGTTTGTTTGTTTGTTTTAAATTAGTAATCAGTTAGTAACTGGGTTTTGACTATAATACCAGTAGCATTAGGACATTAGCATTAGGGTTACGTTATGCAGTGGAAGCTTGGACATTTTTGCAGAAATCAGGGTCAATGTCACTTTCTGCATTAGAAATAAATAACTAAAAAAGGAGTTTAAACTTTAGGCTTCCACACCATTAATAATATAATACTGATTGTTGACTCTAGTATTTCTTTCTTTACCTACTTGCATTTGAAGCTATCATTTTTATCAAGGTAGTAGTATACAGTGTATTAATATCATAAAAACAACTTAAACATAAAATCAGCTTCTTGTCCATTTTTTTTCAGACAGGTGTGAAATGTTTGCCCAGTTAGGGGTTCATCTCCCCTCCCCCCCATTTCCCATCCCTCAGGACCACACAGAGTCACGATACTCTACATACAGAAACCCAACGATCTGATAGCAGACTAATTAATGATCACACTGATCGAAAATCAGTAAAATCATTCGTTAGAATGGAACGCCAATGTACTGTGAGTTCGATACTTAACAATACTATTTAATCTGCTACAGTACAGTAAGTTACAATACAAAACAATACAGTACAATCTGCTAAAATGTGATCCGATTTCAGTATGATTTAATTGTAATTCTCAAAGCTACATTTTGGATATTTGATGATAACTCTGAATCTGTATGATACGATACGTTATTTAAAAACTACCAGTAAATCTGCTATATGTGAGCAACATTGTTCAATATTCAGGCTAAGCCTGCTGATATCTCATGGGCAAACCAGTTTGCTTGCTCATTAAATCATAAAAAATAACTTGTTGTCTGTTGGCCATCCTGATGTCCAGGTGTACGTCATTTTTATTATTTATTTTTTTTTTCATTTTATTATTGAAGCAGCTTTATCTTAATCATCCCTTTTATAAATCAATATATTTATTCTCATCATCTGATTATTATCAAGAACGAAGTGCAATATAAAAGCTGTGAAATACTACTGTATATAAACCTTATGACAAAGTGCAATTTGTAAATTTGAAGTTTAAAATAGTTCAATATCAAGGGATATTAAGGGTTAGCTTAAATCTTTAAATTATTCATTCTTGTATAATTCATGTATTTAATGTTCTTTATCTACTTTATCTATCTTTCCTTATCACTGACTCAGAGGGTTTCTGCATAAAAAGAAAAATCCAGTGCATTCTACTGTCTTTATGGCAAATAAAGTCTCTTGAGTCTTGATTGTTAAACGTTATCAGGCATTAAAATTTCATTTTTACCAGCACAAGGTTATTTATTTCAGGAAAATTCCCAGACTCTTTTCACTAGCGGAGGCGCCGGTATAATGTCGAGCCCCCTGACTGCTAAACAGCCCCTGCCCCTCCCCCATCCGTGACTCTTCCTAGTTCTCTTGGTTTCCTTGGACCGTGTGCTCTGGACGAAGTGAAACGCAGGAGTTTATTCAATCACAGGTCTATCATTAGACGTACAATCGGATACGGAGAAGATTCTTTAACCAGTCACACTTTTACATCTGATACTCCTAAATATTTGTATGAATCATCATGAGTTCTAATGAAGCCATAAAAAACGAAATACGTTATAAAAATAAGCCTGGACCTGAACCCTCTTAAACTCTACATCCAGCTTGAATTTTTTATGATTCAACTTCAAAAATCAATCATGTAATCGAAACAGGTGATCCTCCACGAGCCAGGTCTGGGTTCAATCGCACACCATGAATTCTTATCACCGCTCGATTATTGATCCGATACTGCAGTTCACGGCATGACCGGCAACATGACGAGGTTCGAAATCCCTGTGCGTTTCTCAGTCATGTATCCACGGTGCAAAGGTGCATAGAGAGCAAATCCAGCAGGTGTGAGGGGACTAATTATTGTTGTTTATCAGATCGAGCTCCTCGACCTGAAGCTCCGGTGCCTGCAGCTGCAACCTGCTGTGCATTTATTCATCACACACTGAGTATAGCTTCCGAGTTTAGTCACCGCTTCATCCTAATCTCCTCCGTCCGGCGTCCATTTGTAAGATTAAGTCTCGTGGTTTGCACGCTCCAGAGCAAACACAAAAGGACGACAGATCATGAGTAAGAGTGCAGATTCAAATTACAACTCTACTCTATTCCTTTCAGATTTGGGCTTTTGCCTGATTGCAGTTTATTCTGCAGCAACACATCTGTTTGTGGCTCTGTATGTGCTGATAAAAGATGTGCGTCACTAATTATACAACGTAATCATTAGAACGCAGTAGTCGCAATTATCTGGCCGCAACCCTTATCTGATGAGTTTCATGCATTTTTAACATTTCAGAATCAAGACATATGTTTTTTTCTTCTACTCTGGTCATTTTTTAAGCCAAAAAAAAATTACCCCTAATATGTATGGGATACATAGTCACTTTGGTGGTGCGGTTGCGTAGTGCTTAGCGCTGTCTCCCATGTGACATGCTTGTGTCCCATGCTTGGTAGGTTTCCTCCGGGTTCTCCAGTTTCCTTCCACAGTTCAAAATCACACAGTATAGGCTAATTGGCATTGACAAATTGCCCATAGTGTGTGAATGTGAATGTTGACTGGAGGTCCTACCACGGTCATACAAATATGAATAAATTGCAATGGTCACCATTGGCCTCCACGGTTCCTAGTTGGACTGCAGAGGTTCCTGGATGGATGGATGGATGGATGGACAGTCAGTTCAGTCACTTCATAGACTTCTGTTTGGAGAGGAGGCTTGTGATATTTACCTGGCAACTGTAGTTAGTTAGACTGTAGGGCTGGGATTTAGACTTGGTTTACGTTCATACTTAAGCTGTTGCTAATTAATGAATGTTAAATATGCGTGACTGAAGGGTACTTTGGATTTAATGTGCTTCAAGTTAACTGATTAATAAGTGGTTAATAACTGACCAAGTTACATTTATACACCTAAGACAAATATTTTTTGTGGAAGCCGGTTACTGCTAAGTTGATAATAAATAAATGATACTACTACTAAAAACAATGATACTACTACAAATAATAATAATAATAATAATAATAATAATAATGATAATAATAATAATAATAATAATAATGATAATAATAATAATAATAATAATAATAATAATAATAATAATATCACACATGCACTTTATACAACAGTTAGTTCCGAAAGATTAATCTGATTGAACAAGAGACATTTCATGAGTCGTGATATAGAGCATAACAGCACTGGAACGTTTAATTATATGTATCTGTGTCCCAGGTAAAAAAAGATATGTGAAAGATATGCTTTGGAGGGGCAAAATAACTGGTTAAATAAAGAAACAAATTATAATCTGTTGATAATAAATGCTTTTTGTGGAACTGTTGCATAAAAGCAATATCACACTCAAGGTCGTGCTGTTGTACTGAATTTCAGCATGGCTGCAATTTCTTGTGCCTACGACTGCTTCACTGCTGTTTAATTACATTTTATTTTTATATCACGATATACATGATTGTTGTCAAAGAGCAGCTTCATAGAATTAAAAAGTAATAAATGAAATAAAATGTATTTTAACATACTGAAGAAAATATAGACTATAATGATCAGATTCTCCCTGATGAGCAAGCTGAGGGCAAAAGTACAAAAGTGCAACCTCGAGTGTGATATTGCTTAATAATAATATCAGTACACCAGGAAATATGTCCTGTTTTGTGCATAAAGCATTCTAAATATATATTGTATATTTTACAAAAATTCTTTTCCAAGTACAATGATGGGAAATAAACCATTTCAGCGCTTCTGGCATATCGTTCAAATCTAATCGAAAGGCATCCTGAATAATTTAGCCCTGTAAAAGTGTCTGTTTGCTCATTAACCTCAGAGCCAAAGTGCTTAAACTGCACTCACTGGATTATACTTCACAACTTGTAATCTTTTAGCTTAAGCACAAACAGGCCACATAAAAGCATTTCCACTGCATTACCTTATCACACTGTGATTTGCAATGGATTATGAAGAGAAGCAAGCTGCCTTCCGGTGTCCTCTGAGACACAGCTTACTTAACAAATAAGGACTAAATTGTTCTTAATGTGTTTAACACCCTGTCTGAAACTCACACCCGAGAGTTCGGCTTTGTTCGGTGCTCATTTGTAGACTGATCTTCAATTCATTGATGCTGGCTTTTCATAAAGAAAAATTCTAAATAACATTGTGTAATAAAAAATAAATCACATGCAAAGAAAAAAGGTTTGTTCATTAAAAACATACAATATGTGTACAGTGCCAAGGACATAACATTTTCCCCAGGCTTCAAGGCTAAAGTAACCAGAAACCTGTAATCTCAAAATATTAAACATAATCTGTTCATAATAATACATATATTAACATTTTTAATAACCATTAATGCACGGAAATAGCTCAAGACTCTCTAGATAAGGATTTATACGTAGATGAAAACACACAAGTGTCTCACTGCAATAACAAATAGCCTAACATTATTATTATTAGATATCATCTTTAGCCTAAAGTTGGCATTTCACTATCTGAGTCTTTAGTATCTAACAGCAGTAACTCAAAAGTTATTGAGTTAAACCAGAGCTTATCCTCTTACACAACAGAATAAAATATATATTTCACTAGCTGTACTCTCTCGCTCTCTCACTCTCTCTCTCTCTCTCTCTCTCTCTCTCTCTTTTCTTCCAAAAAACACAAAAAATGTAAAAGACTTCATTGTGTTAATTATTAGCTACAGCTTTACCTCTGCCTGTTATGAAGTTCTGACACAGGAGACTCCCTCCCTAAAAGCAAAAAATTAAAATAAAAAATACACATTCTTACAAAAATGTCACCATCTCAAAGATTATACATTTTGCTTTGTAAAAAAAATAAATAATAATAATAATAATAGTTTAAAAAAGCACATTTTAATCTTTTTGATGGAGGCTGTTCAAGTAAAACTGGGACTTTGTGAAATTTAATGAAAAGCGATTTACAGAAGACTTCAAGCACATATTTGAATGATTCAACCTTCTTAAAGAAGGCTGTACGTCCGTGAATGTCCCCGGCCAAGGAGCCTGCTGCGGTCGTTCAGCAAGTGGAACGCCTGACCCTTGAAAAACAACAGATGTCTTATCACCAACTTGCAGAAGAGATGCACACCCACCCATTCACCAACACCACTTGCACATTGCAGGAACTCGGCTGGGAGTTATTGCCACATCGCCCGTACAGTCCTGACCTCGCTCTAAGTCATTTCCACATCATGGCTCATGGCTCCGGCGTACTGGGAAAACTTTCTACCTTGATGGTACCCAAGCACTAGTGAAAAGCTGAGATAAGTGCATTAGTGTAGCAGGGGATTATATAAAGAAATAAAGGGAGCTTTTACTCACGGCGTATGACTTAACTACTACTGATCCTCTGGATTAACTGTAGACCTGTCTCAGCTAAGCCAAGTGCTTGTGAAGGGCCTTACTGCTTCAGGAGATACAGCAGAGCTAAATCCTTCAGATTTTGAAACATCATAAGCAAGACTTTACAGTCAATACAGAATGTTACAGGCGGCAAGTGGAGCTTAAAACTAGGTTAATGTACTTAGATGCTCTGCTGCATTTTGAACTTATTAAAGCTTCCTTACAGACTTAGGGGGTCGACCAACCAACAGCACAATTTCCTTTTTTTTTTTTCAGGTCAGATATACAGTAGAGATGGTAGAAATATGGACACATTGTAAAACTGAAGGCTTGGGGGCCAAATACATTTATTTATGTATCATTTTTAACTTTAGAAACAATACATTTAATATTCATAATACCTTCTGCTCAACGTTTAATGTTACAGTGTATGTGGGTTAGCATTCTCAGTGCATCAAAGCATATCTACAACCATTCAGAAACATATCAGATGTTGGTGAGACTCAGTGATCGACTCCGTATAGAGACTGATAAATGCAGTGAGTATGTGTAGACATGTTCTTAATGGAGATGTGCGAGTTCTACTTATGAACATATCGTATCCTAGTCCTTCTTCCATACACTGTAAAAAAAAAATCTCACATTTGAAAGATGGAAAGGTATGAGATTTTATTTGAGGTGTTCAGCCTCAGACAGTTTGCTGACATAATCAAAGCTTTGACTCGCTTTCTCCCTGATTGTTTTGCTGTTTCCCGGGTTCTTGATTTTACGTTTAAGTAGATATCAGTTTATATCCAATTTAACACTTGCACTCAATCTGCACATTTTGCCAACCATAGCCAAATTTTAACAGGTGTTTTACGTTTATTGAGCATTTTATACTTTTTTTTTTCTACTGCTGGCTGCATCAATGAAAAAGGAACCCAACAGAGATGAAACCCACTTACTGTACAGGCAGCATTGTGGCTTAGCGGTTAGCCCTGTTGCCTTATGCCTCCAGGGTGGGGGGATTGAATCTCACTGCTCTCTCTCTCTCTCTCTCTCTTTGTGTGTGTGTGTGTGTGTGTGTGTGTCGGTGTTGGTGTAGCTTGCATGTTCTTCCCATACTTGGTGGGTTTTCTCCCACAGTCCAAAAACATGTGGCCTAGGTTGATCAGTGTTTCCAAATTGCCTGTAGCGTATGATGTAATAAAGGAAATAAACAGTGGATGGCTGGAGATAAGATATTGTAGTATATCTCCTAAAATCAATCAAGTAATAATAATATATAATATATGCTGTTGAAATTTCCTTTAAATTATTGCTGAAATAATGTTTCCTGTTTTTCTTTTAAGTAGATACCATATTTCACTATTTACAGTGTACAATCAAATAAATGATTTTGGCCTGGTGTTTATGTATTCAGATTATTTCAATTCTACTAAAAGACATTATGTTTACAAATCTACTTGATTCTATTGAATGAATTTAACATAAACAGACAACCTTTAAAATTTAAAACCTTATAAATCATACAGTAGGAAAATTTTATAAATAATATATTCCTTCTGAGCATGTTTGCTGTGGCATTAGGTTATAGGTCACGAAGTTAGGAGGAAACATTTCTGGTTTGTAAACTCTGCGAAAATGACTTTCATCTACTAGCTGATCTTTGGCAAAGAGCCATAACATGTTCATATTTCATATGCAGTGAAGCATCTACGTAACTGACTTAAAGACTGAATTCTTGTTTAAGAAGATGGAAAGCCTAATCCAAACCCAAAGTTGGAGAAAAATAATTCTTATTATTATTGTTGTTCTTATCCATTTCCATCAGATTAAATGATTCACAGCCAGGAAGAACCACATTTGCTCATATAAAAAGTTAAGCTGAAATCTCGAAATAGAATGATTTCCATCCGATTGAAGAAATATCGTCCATGACAACATACCGTAGCTATTAGGTTAATCAGGGATCTAAAAGAGGCAAGAAGTTCTCTGTGTTGTAAATTCTGCACATGACTCCATCCAACCATACTCAGACTGAAACACATCCACAGCCTGAGGCAAGCACTAGGTCACTGACGTATTTAACCAGTGCAGATTTTGTACTATGAAGTTTCTAAAAAATAAATAGAAATTTTACCAAGAAAAGTTATTTTGGAGATTGGATCATAACCAAAGACACTACTTGGGTTAGGAATGACTCATTTCATAACCACTGCTACCTTACAGAAAAACTGGGCACGTGTAGAATGATGTCTCTCCGGTCATGCTTAGGAATTTCAAACATGTCTTTGGTGCTATCGAGGGAAAGGTGGTTGCTGTAGAGGAGAACATCAATGTATTGTATAATGGTGCCTCTTGGGTTATCATTAGAGGATGTAGTAATAAATAATGGATTGCTAGCCAGTCTTATACTGAATTTTAATCATCATGGTTATTATAAGAAGTAATTTCTGTAGAAAGTGGAGAATTGTAAATAGCCTGATCATTCGTTATAGAAAGTGTGTTAATACAGTGTTGTTTATTAATGATCTAATATTGTTCTTATTGCTTCTTATCCCAACTTGGAAGAGAAAGCTGCTTTGGGAAGGGTGTGATGGCACTCTCATTTTCCTTATTTTCCCTTATGGGGTAATTTTATAAACGTACCCCTAAATTATTCAATGTTTAATATAATTTATAAATTGTGATTAGAGCTAGCTTGACAGGATATTCAAGATGATTCCTCTTTATAAATGTTTAGCCCAAATACAGTTAATGTTAGTCATGATGCTAAAACGACTCCTTAATCATATTTATGCACATTTATAGCTTTCACTGCTAATATGTAGATTTGCAAATGATATTTTTACTCACATTTCTTTATGAGTATATGTTTATAGTCTTCACAGTTAAGGTTAGCTAATTAGCCATAGCTAACCTGACAGCATTTCCCAGTCTTTCCAGTCACGTTTTTGAATATTCATAGTCGTCATTGCTAATGCTGATCATAGAGCTAACAGCACCTAGCCTGACTGGATAACCCAGTCGTACAATATGTTGATTGTATTCACAGCTATTGTTAGCAAAGTAGAAGAGAGAAGAGCTAACCTGACAGGATTTCCAGAGGATATTTTTAGTCATGTTTATAAGTGTTCATAGTCTTCATGGCTAATACTTGCCATATACTTGCCAATGAGCTCACCTTAGATTTTGAGAGACGTTTTCAGTCATATTTAATGTTTACAGTCTGCTAATTGGACATTATTTTAGCTACAGGCTATCTTGACAGTCATTCCGAAGTGTATTTTTCTCAGATTGAATTTCACTGCTAACTGCTAGGCACATGGTTAACATGCATTCTGACACGTGTATTATATGTCTTTAAATGGCTATGAAAATGGAAATGATATTCAAATTTTTCAAAAGGTTCAAAGCTTTATATTCAGTATTGATAGTCACACAACATACACAACATAATCTACTGTAATCCGTAGGCGAGTTCTTAAGGGGAAATTTTGTATTGCGAAACGTATATTCCCATAGGAAATAATGTAAATGCAGATAATCCATTTCAGATACCCATATTACCAATATTACAAATTTCCAACATTATAATCATACTTTTCACACTTTTAAACATTTAGAAAAGACATGTAAATGAAGTAAAATATGAAATAAATAGACATTAAACCTCACTTAACCTTAATTTATGATTCCTCCTGCCAATGGCTGCTTAAAAAATTAAACCGAAAGCGCTTCCCTTGACTTCTTGTTACCGTGATTGCTAACATTCTTGAGACTCCTGGTGCTATGTCTTCACTAAGTCTTTCACAAAATGCAAAAAACCCCACAAAAGAATAAATTCTCTTGGCTTTCCATTGACGAAAACAAGTTTTGAACGACTCCCAGAAGTATGTTCAACATGTTCCCTTGTATGCTGAGGAAAATTTCTTGTAAAATTTAGTTATACTGTGGTATCTGGCACCAAGCTGTCAGTAGCAGGTCCCTTAAGTTGTAATGTAGGACCGTCATGGATCAGATTTCTTTTCCGGCACGTCCCACATCCCGTTGTTCACCCTGTCGAGATGCATCGCTGCCCCAGGTAAACGACGACACACACAGCCATCCACATGATGTTAAAAAAAAAATGTGATTCATCCGACTAGGCCACCTTCTTTTACTGCTCCATGGTACAGTTCTGGAGCTCATGTGCCTATTTACTTTTTGCTGATTAAGTTTAAAATTAATTAAAGGAAGAATTATTGCTTGATGTGTCTGCCATGCCTCAGTACACCTTACTGGCTAGTGTCACGTACATCCCGTACATCGAACAACCAAAAGTCATTAACGTGTTCCAGGGTGAACAAAGGGAGGAAGTTGTATGGACATTTGAAGACAGACGTTAGAAAGCACATTAGAATGTTCCGGGGAGAACAAAATGGTTCCACTGAGCCATAGGAAGTATTATTGTATAAGGAATGAAGAAGCGCAATGAGGGGTTGTTTTATGGGCATAAGACTCCTCACAGGTACCAAGGCTCTCTGATTCAAGGCTCTCTGATACTCTCAGACCTGGCGCTGGTTCACAGGTTTTCCTTCCTTGGACCACTCTTGTTATATAGAAATTTGACGGTATGTATGGCTCCCACTCCTATACCTGTTTATTCTGCTACCGCAAGAGTGGTGGTGGTGGTGTACTGAGAGGCAGTAAATTCAGTGGATTCCCGCCGTCGTAAAAAGTATAAGAAGGACAAACTTGCGGTCACACTGCCAGCAACACAGCATTTAACACTGGCTGATTAAATAAATAAATAAATAAATACAGAGGAGGCTTCAGACATCATACTATGCATCTGGGTTTTCTGATATGTCATGTACAACCAAAGTTATCATTACTGTTAAAATATGTTAATTTTATCACTACCGGAATATGGGAATGACGTCGCAAAAAATGAGGAACTCACAAAATGTATATTATTATTATTATTATTATTATTATTATTATTATTGGTCACAGAAACAACTTTTTTTTTTTGATCAATCATGTTTGTACAGTTGGTTGAAATGAAATAAAATTCAGTCCATTATATTACCTAGGTTGTGGTAAAAAAATGAAAGGATATGTCTCTCAATACTGCATAATCATGACCCCCATATACGTATATTTATTAAAACAGTAATGTAGAAAATGGTTAAATATGCTTTGTGTTCTAAGGGCTACATGCTCTGACAAACAGGGTCATCTTTGTTCACCAAAGTTAAGTTCTTAATTTTTTTTTTTTTTTTTTACGTCATCTTACTCTTCACATATGGGCAGGTGGAGGAGAGGATTGTAGGTTGGACCTCGGGAATGTGAAATTAATAGAAATTGTAAATAAATCAAAATATTGTGTCAAAGGTCATATGTACTTATAAATACTTATAAAGACTTTTTTTTTGCTGCACTGTATTTGTTGTTTGTTGTATGGGAAGGCTTTCCACAAGGTTTAGGAGTGTGTTTATGGGATTTTTTTTTACCATTCTTCTAGACGCTCATTTGTGAGGTCAGACACTGATGTTGGACGAGAAGGCTTGGCTCAGGTGAGCAAAAACTTTTGGCAATATAGTACGTATACAAGACTTTTTTTTATCAGGTTTTAATATATTTTCATTTTTATCAAGTCACATGTATGTGTATACGACAATGAGATATTTCCATGACGTGTTTGTGATTTCCTGTAGCTCAGCCTCTTATCTCGACAGGAACACATTCTAGGTGTGTAGCATCAATTCAAAGAAATGTGGCCTTCTTGGTTTTTTTTGTCCCTTTGAAGTCATATGTCTTGAGCACCTAGAGATAAAACAATGGCATGTTTTCCACAAACAGAGCCTTTCATTATTGCGGACGTCCTTTTTATTCATGTTAACCCACCATTTGTCCTGCTTATGTGGCTAAAAACAGTGGTGATCAATTTAACTTTAATTAAGAGGTTCATGCTGTTCACACATGCTCTGTGTTTCCTCGGCTCGTTTCATGCCGATACGCAGCAGAGTGTGCAAAGACATCTTGTTTGTGCGGCTTTAATCAGGAGGAACATCTCTAATTACTGCATATTCATTAGTGCTTTGATTAGTTCATTTGTCCTTGAAAGATTTGCTCAGTGACATCTTATTAACAGCTCCGTTACTCAGACGTTCAATCAGGTCTTTAATAAAGGGCAGCGTTTTCATTCTGCCTGAACGCAACACTTTCATTTATAATGATTTTACCCATAAATCTTTATAGCTGGGAAATGATTAACAGAGAAGATAACCTATCTGCAATTTATAAAAACAATACTACTAATTATTAAGCTAATTATTATGACAAAATGAATCTATCTATCTATCTATCTATCTATCTATCTATCTATATTTATTTTCTTGAATGTTTTCTCCATCTTTCTTCCTTCCTTTCTTTGTTTCTATACATTTTTCTTTAAACTTTTTCTTTCTTTCAGTATCTATTTTTTCTTTTTAGTATCCATATAGTATCTATCAATATTTTTTTCTCTATCTATCTATCTATCTATCTATCTATCTATCTATCTATCTATCTATCTATCTATTTCTTGAAAAACACTTTTAATTGATATATATTTATTACAATATATTTACTATTATTTTGCTATAATTTACATTAATAATAAATATTCTAAATGGTGCTTCATTTGCAGTGGAATATATAATACAGCCATGCTTTGCTCAAAAACATATTAATTTTGTTTTCTAATTAATTGATAGATTTTTTTGATTGATTAGTCATTTAATTATATATATATATGAAAATCAAGGTTATGTTTTGATGGATTACTCTGAAGTTCTAAAACATTTTGTTCACTAACGTTAATAAATCATAAATGTCAGTTTTCACTGAACCATTTTAATTTCTCTTTATTTAACACTTAGATTAGAAACAGCCATTAATTAACATGGATTTAATATAAGTCATGTTGTTCGTGAAAGGAATATTAATCCCTTTAATTAATCACCAAGTACATATTAATTAACAGATAAATTTGTAATAACGCTGGGAAATGTGGAAATATGAGTCATACTGTATATTGAATGTTAAACCGTACATGTGCATTGTTTTTCTTTTATGTTTAAAATATATTTATAAAGATGTCTTGCATTTAAAAAAAAGTGATCTGACATTCTTTCCATGAGTAAAGGCACAGATTACACTGATAAGTACAGCTTCCAATTACTATTGATTCATTTGGTTATTAATATTGAATTTCACAGCTCCTTATTTGGTATATAAAATTATGCTATATATAATATATATAAAGTGCTATATAAAGTAATTTGCAGCAATGGGTGAATAATAAACTTTAATGTTTAAAATTATGTTCAAAATATTCAACTGTTTAAAATGATGAGGAAATTATTATTTAGTAAACAATACATGATATGAATAACATATCAAGCTAATCATGCTGTATGCTGCATGCACAGTACACGCATAGAGTATATAATATATTTTTTTTCTTTTATAAAAATTTTCTCCCTAATCATGAGCCTCAAATCAGGTATTAAGTTGCATTTTGGGTGATTTGAGTTAGGATATTTTCATTTTAGCTTTATTACTGTGGCATGTCTGCTTCCTGAGATATGATCAGTGTAAGTTTGTCGAAGTTTCGAAAAATGCATGATTTCTATCACATCTGGAGTTCATTAAAGTGTTAAAATAATCTTTAGGATTAAACCTTTCTCAGTTCTGTGAAATTATCATGAAGATAAAGTACTTATAAACCCGTTGTTGCCAAAAATGACAATTTGACATTTCTCCTACTGCACTCCTTTGCACAAAATTATCATGATATAAACACCTGAGTTGATGTGAATCCCTGACAATTTGGTTGCAGCGCTAACTTGCTAACTGTGGGAGCGCTCTTAAAGTAGCTTTTTGTGAGCTTTACATACTTTGAAATGAAAAGCAACAGACATGCTTTCATGAAGGTATGCATAGAGTATATACAGTATATATTCTTGTGTGGGAAACATTATCATTACAGCTTGCAAAGGGACCAGGAACAAGCATTAGCAATGAAGTCACTAGCTCCAGATCATCATGACTGCCCCTCCATCTTTGAGAAAACACTATCAGATGTTTCCAAACACATTGGTCATTGATTTTCTGTGAATATGTTTTTCAAATTCGTTCGTGTACATTATACAATATTTCGTCAGGCTGTTATTTAATTCGTCCATTTGTCGATTCCTATCCATTAGCTAGCAACAGAAATCATTAGCTGCTATTGTCAGTCAGGAACGTGAAGCACGGCAGTTATCATTACTCTGATTGACAAGAGACAACGAGACAGTGAGGGCTGCCCTCTGAGTGCCCTAATTGGTCAGCTGAGTGCAAACTGGTCACGTGACAAACCACGTGAGACCGATGTAGCTGCTGAGACGAGGATCTGTGAAGCACAGTAGAGAATGATGTACTGCCTTAAATCATGAAAAGCTTAACTTGATAATTTTCTAGCTAACTACAGTATGTCTATTCTTCCTTTATCCTCAGGCTATATAGCCATTTTCAAAGCATTTAGGGGTCTCTGAGTTATTTATTTATTTATTTAGTTTAAATTATTAAATTGTGTTTTAGTTTAAAAAGGATCATGTTAATGTGGCCTACTGTGTTTGATTATCAGCCACTTAAAGCACATATTGTAAATGTTACTTTAAGCATAAATATTTAAGTCAGAATTATCTTAATTATAATATTTTGATAATGCCTTCATTTTAAAATAGTTATAGCCATTAATATTTTTTAATAAATTGTGTGTGTGTGTGTGTGGGGGGGGGGGTTTAAATAATTATTATTTTCTGCAAAATAACGCAAAACTAACGCAAGTTCTTGCAAAATCTTTTGTAAAATTAGCTGGATTAATAGAGCATAACATAGAGGTTTGTGTAGGAAGGGCTCTTGCTAGACAAGCGTGGAGCCATTTATTAAGTTTTAATTTCAGCTCAGATTAACCCCTTAACCAGGTGAAGAACCACATTTGGTCATGCAAGAAAAAATACATATTTCTAGGAAATAAGTATTTTTTATTTTTTTTTGCATAATTTGTGTAAATAAATGTGTGTGTGTGTGTTTTTTTTTTTTTATGTACACACTACTATTCAAAGTTTGTACACCCCTTCTAACTCCATGGTCTTTCCTTGTTTTTATTTCTTTCTACACTGTAAAATGATACTGAAGGCGTTTATCCGAAATATACAATAATCTCCTTTGAACAGTTGATATTGAGATGTATCTGCTATTTCTGCTCTATAAATTCTTCATAATGTCTCTAATCTGAGGTGCTGTTTGTTAATTGGTGATTTCTGAGGCTGGTGACTCTAAATGAACTTCTCCTCTGCAGCAGAGCTCAGTTTTGGTCTTGTTTTCCTGGGAAGGTTTTCATCATGGAGTTTAATACGTTTTGCAAATGCACTTGACACAAAACTGTTCTTGCAAGAACTGTTCCAGAAAGACTGACCTCTGTGCCTTAAAATTGTTTTTGTTGTTGTTACGTAATTGCCTAATTCCATATGTGTTATTATATAGTTTTGAAATCCACAGTATTGTTGTAGAATGTAGAAAATAAATCACTAAACAAGGAAATTTGCAAGTGACCCCCCAAACTTTTGAGTGGTAGAACCATATTTGGTAACGTCACTGACCTTGATTTGCAAAATAATGACAACAATGGATAAAAAAATTAAATAAAAAAATCACAAAAATGTCTTTAAATTTTTACATTTTAAATTTCCAAGTTTTGCAAATATGAGTGTCCTTAAAAGGATATATGTATTCTTTTATAAAATGCTATATTTTAACATATTTATAAATACATTTTTATTTGATTAATTTTAGTATAGTATTTATATTTATTCAAATTTAGCAGTGTCCAAATAATGAAGATTTGATCTCTGCTGGTGTTAGCAAAATCCTAAAGGTAGTTCAGTGAGTAAAAGACGTCTATCCAGCACAATGTCCAGAGCCTTGCTTTTGTGCATGAAGTATGACTCGAAGTATAAGGGTCACTTGTGTTTTGTGAAAACAAACAAACAAACAAACAAACATTTTTTTACTTCAAAGCTCAGGACTACAGTGTAATATCTTTGAAAATAATTAGTCCAAAAATGGTCTCAGCCTGGCCCTGGTTCACCTTGGATTATTTTCACAAAACAGCATGACACAAAAAAATGACCTTTCAAAAAAAAGGAGAAAAAAAAAAGCACTGCCTTCATGCAAATGACATGTACTTTTTGAATATAATTTGCTTTGCCAATTGCTGAAGGTCACCAAGGTGTTCTTATTCAAGTTTAAGAATGGAATGGTCATTGGAAAACTTTCACTGAAAATCCAACTATTGTAAAATTCTGGCAGAGGCAACCAGGTTGAAATATTTGGGTACTTATGTGATTTCCCCACCTTCAGTCTGTAAAAACCACCAAAAACTCATGCTCTTCTCAGTTGACAGACAAGCAAGAGTCACATACAGCAAATATATTTCCATCTTATGAGATTAGATTCAACTGATGATCAATCCAAGGGAGAGACAAATACCAGAGCCAAATACTGAAATCTGGCTTTACATTATGAACAGAATTATAGTTCAGTTTAAAGAGAAAGGTGAAACAGGAACATCAAGTTGTGACCTGGTCGACCTGGGCCTTCTGAAAGACATTTTCCTGCTGTTGAACAGCAACACTTTCATTCTATGCCCAGGCTATAGGAACGCCAGCAATGTCTTAATAATTTCTTACTTAATAAATTTTTTTTTTAGGATTTTCAGATATTTTTTATCATAAGCCAATGCGTGCATGTTTACTTCATGCATGTCTATGTAGTTTATCACTCATCACACTCGTCATCTATACCAATTTGGGAATGCCAATTAGCCTAACCTGCATGTCTTTGGACTGTGGGAGGAAACCAGAGTACCTGGAGGAAACCCATCAAGCACGGGGAGAACATGCAAACTCCATGAACAGAGACCTGGAATCTACCCTGGGTTTAAATGCTACAAAAAAAATATTTTAATATGCATTGACATTTTGTCTGTCATAATGCACTATAGCAAACAACCCCCCCCACCAAAAAAAAACCCCAGCATACTTTAAATTCTAAATAAAATGATGTGTGTGTGAGGAATTGTGGGAGATTCACCCATGCACCTGAGTAATTCCCACGTTCTATATAACTATAAAAAGGGTCAATGCAGTTTTAATGAAATTCTATTAACGAAAAAGAAGATTAACTGCATGATGTCATGTTTGATTTGATGGTGTGACACGTCTCTCTCTCTCGCTCTGTGTGTGTGTGTGTGTGTGTGTACGGCTGTGCAGAGTCAGTCCTGTAGAGTGCGGTGTTCGGTTTATAGAGCTGTTCCGTAGAGCGCGCGCTGTACACTGTACTGTACATGAGCGCGCGGAGGGAGGAGCGACTGCTCACGCGCCTCTCTGCGTTCCTCTCCGCTTCACGTCCCAGTGAGGAGGAGAAGAAGAAGAAGAAGAACACGCGCGCACACACACACCGAGACGCACGTATACACTGACTTTCTGCGTTTTGTTCACACACACACACACACACACACCGGAGTGTCAGCACACCGCGCCCTGAACCGCACGAGCTCCGGTACATACAGCGCGCGCTCTCTCTCTCTGGATACACACACACACACACACATACACTTTTCCCCTAACCCCGGGTGTTAGAGTCGTCCTTGCTGGGAAACACTCATATCTTCACAAGGTGAGTCATTTCTGTCTCTCTTTCCTACTTCCACACATACACACACACACACACGCGCAGGCGCGTGCACGCGCGAGCTTATTTATCAACTCCCTCCGAGCGCTCGCGCCAGCCCTGGGGGTTTGACAGTACTTAGCCTGCATGCTAGCAGCTCGGCTAGCCCAGCCTTACCTTGAAACTCCGACTGGCGCGCGCGCACACACACACACACACACCAGCGTGTGAGCGAGAGAGCGAGGGAGAGATTCTCCAGCTTTTCTTTCTGGACTCTTCCATTTCTATAATCACATGGACGGAGTGTTTAGAGCACGCGCAGCTGTGCTACGAAAACAGTTTATCTCGCACGCGCGCACACTTTTATTTCAACCTGGGTTTGGATTTTAGAGGAAATGTAGCTGAGCAAGAAGAAAAAAAGTGTCGACTTTTTAGTGTTTTGGAAAGTAACACGCACACACAGAGCTGCTTTAGAAAAGCATGCTTTAACCACACACACACACACACACACACACTGTAAGGTCAAGGCCACTTGTGTACTGCCACAATGTTTTCTAACAGGAGCTGCAGGCTGCAACTATCTGTCTGTCTCTCTGCCTGTCTGTCCATCCATCTGTCTGTGTATCTATATTTTCTGTCTGTCTGTCTGTCTATCCTTCTATTTCTTTGTCTGTCTGTCTATCTGTTTGTCTGAGTTTGTAAACATTAACACACCCTGTCTTGTCTGAATTCATGGCTGTTCGTATGAGACGAGGTAATTTTGATTACTCTGCACAAATATCCTGTGCACTTTTGTCTACTTAAAGGTATGCGTGTGTGTGTACGTGCGCGTGCCTGCCTGTGTGCATAGCATAACTGTACACAGTGTTCTTTGAGAAACAGAAAACTATACACGGAGTATTTGTACACCTGTGGACTGATGCACCTGTATGGCGGGGCAACTGATAAACTCTGAGCTCCCGTTACCGACCAGAGGGGTGTGTGTGTGTGTGTGTGCTGGTGGTGGTATTGTTGGGATTTAAACAGTGTTCCTCAAAGACCACACACACACACACACACACACACACAGACTGTCCTGGTGTGTGTGTGTGTGAGAGATGGTGGGGGTGTTATTTGTTCTTTAGCGTTTGTTAGTTTCTGACCGCAGTAGCTCAGTGTCTCGGCATATCAGTGATACGGATGTGTTTAACACACTAATTACACCTGATACACTCCCATACCAGCACCGCACACACACACACACACACGCACACACACACACACACACACACACACACACACACACGTCAGTGTCACTGCTTACTGAAAATAATTGTATACAATGTAATTTTGTGAGTGTGCATGTGCTCCATATGGTCGTATCTGTGTTTAGATTTGAACCCAAAGTAGGCGTGGCCTAAACTACAAGTTTCATCTACACATCCAATTATCTCTCTAGTGTTTCTCTCTTACTTTGTATTTCTGTTTATCTAAATGTTTTTGTTAACTTGGTAATTGATGATGTTTTTTTCAATGTTTTGTTTATTCCTCTTTTGTTTTTCTTTCTTTCTATCTATCTATCTATCAATCTGTCTGTCTATTTATTAGACTCCAAAAATATTGGCACCCTGTCTGTCTGTTGATTTATCTATCTGTCGACCTATCTATT
>JAQMYJ010000006.1:24538374-24575904 GCA_030014305.1 Clarias laeviceps | reverse complement strand
ATATATACACACACACAGTGTTATCTTTATTTTAGATGCCAAAAGGGGTTTTGTGTCTCCCAGTGTTTTCTTTTCTGTGGGAAACGGGTCCAGATGTCTCTTTGTGTGTTTAGGGTTGCTGACCCCTGGTGTAGGTTATGTTATAATGACGTTAACAATAAAAAATATATATATTTTAAATGACATTGAAGATGATAAGAATAATTTGTTAGTTTACGTAAAATTGCTCTACAGCTACAATCAGTATTTCGCATGAAGTCATCTATTCTTCCAAACCGTCTGGATCCGGTCAAAAAGACATCTTCAGTGCTCTAGTGTCACTCGGTTAATCCGTGTCTGCTCGACTGCTTCAAAGGAAGTTTTCTACAGAAGTTTTTTTTTTTGTTTGTGCAGAAAGTAAAAGTCCTCTCACATATTTGTTCCATCCAGGCTCAGAGTAATTTGTTACATCACCTGTGTTTTTGTGAACAGGGAGAACTTTTAATACGTCGTCTTAATACTTTTGAACCCCCACTGTAAGTGATACACAACAGACCTGGTTTAGTGGTACTGATGTGTTCATGTCTGTCAAAAAAATGCAAGCCAAAGCGACATCATCTTACGGTGCTAAACGTCCAATCTGTGACTAGTTTATCAGGATCTACTGCATGAACATGGACACTCCAGATATCGCTTCATTGCACTCCACCCGTCTCCTTCTTCTTCTTCTAACCTAACCAAGGTGATGACCAGACACCAGAAAGGAAAATCCATAAACAAGAGAGGTATATAGACGCCCCGCTGCGTCTGTGTCTGGGTCACGTCGGATGACGCGTTTCCTTCCAAATATGAGTTAGATGTCTTCAGGAGGCGCCCCTGCAGTGCGAGCGTGAAACACCCCGACCTCACAGAATCCCGATGTCTGATTTCACCGAGGAGAGTGTGAGTTTGTGGAAGTGGAAGGGAGGGGGGATGAGGAGATGAGAGGAGATACCGGTCGTACATCAGAGGCGCATTCCTATATCCGAGCGAGGTGTCTAAACGTTGTCCAGCTCTTACCGCCTCCCGCTCTGGCTCCTGCGAAGAGGTGAGAGCTGAGAGCTATTTGACTTGGCATGGGCCTCATCTTGGCTCCCACCCCAGCGGATCAGTCATAATGTTGGCCAGATTTTGTGTGCGAGTGCCTTTAATATAGCCCGTGTTCCTGTGGAGAGATGGGAAGATGTGTGAGTCTCATGCTGGAGTGAAAAGGGAATTTCCTTTTGTCTCATTTCAGACACTGGTCCCTATGAAGACGTGGTTTGGCGGACGTGTGAATGAATGTCGTATCATCTTTAAAGGTTAGAGCTTTTAATTTTGCTTCTGTTTTGATAGAAAAAAGGAGAAAGTTTAAGAGAAAACCTGTTTGTAAATTACGGTCGTATGCGGACTGCGGTAGATGATGCCGGGTAACAACCTTTTGGTCAGGAAGCACCACACTCCAAACAAGCTTAGACGACCATCTGTAGCAGCTTCACACGTGCTTTCTGTGTGTGTGTGTGTGTGTGTGTGTGTGTGTGTGTGTGGGGTGAAGCAGTATGCATTCTTTTCACCAAGAGAGGATACCATCTGCAGGCAGTTTCAAGCCAATCTCATAGATCGTTTAGTTTCCCCTGCCAAACGTCCTGCAGCTCCTTCTCCAAAACTTATTTTTGTTTTTTAAAATTTCCGGTTCAAAGTATGTGAAAAGTTTATTATCTGTCTTACTGTTCGCTATTGTAGCAATAAAGCCCAGATTATAATGATCGCTGAAGAACCGGATGGCTTTTTGATCCGGAAAAATATTTTGAAAGACCGGCCACCTCGCGGAGCAATGACTAAAACTTGGCGTGGTCGCACGAAAACGATGCCAGAAAAATGACAATTAATCTACTTCACCCTCATCCTTTTTTTCCTCTTTCTTTTAATAAAGTGGAATCCACTTTAAAGCTTTAAACTTTATATAGATTTATACCTTTATGTTAAATTCCTTCTGTTCATTAGTGACCTTTGCAGAATCCAGAACGCTGCAGTTAAAAATTCTTTTTTTTATAACATTTTTACTCATTCAGCATTAGAAGAAAAAAAAAAAACCACCTAAACAATAATTTACTCTTGGACAACAAAAGAAAATGTCATTTTATAAATAGGTTCTACTTGGAAGCTTTTCTAAAAGGGTTCGATCAAGTTCGATCCAATGGCAGAGTTTCTACTCTGAGCCTTTGTTTAAGAAAAAAACAATTATAAAGGGATACATGTTTCTAGATTTTCAAAAAAGTTATTTTAGTCAGAAATCAAACACTTTTACAAAGGTTTATCAATAAATTCTTTGGATGCTTTAGAGTTCTATGCTTCCAAACCAAACAGGTTCTACATGAGTTCTCTGAAAACTCAAAACTAAAACCTTCCTCAATAAAGGAACTAGTTTAAGTTTTTAGATTTTCGCGAGTAAAAAAAAAAACTAAAACCCTTTTATTTAAAAAAAATTTAAGTTCCTAAATTCTTGAAGTGTTAGTATGTTCGGTTTTCTGTTAAAGGTCCACTTGTAAATTTTTTGTTGTTTTTTGTAGGATTCACATGGAAGTCAAATTCAAGAAACATTTTGAATACTAGGATAGAAATTAGAGCTGTCTTCATTACAAAGTCTATAAACATTCTAGACTAGAGTTCCTCGGATGTTCTAAGCTCGGGGTGTGAGTGTATACTTTTTACTGAAATCTTGCTTTCTGTAAGACTTCTTAAAGGTTCCTAGAGGAGATGTTGCAGCACGTTTCCAAATCGAACCCGTTCAGAAAACATGACCTGTTCACTTTGCCAAGCAGTTCTGAGGCTACTTTTTATTCCAAGAGTGTACGATGTGAAAAAAATATATATGTGGGTACCTACAACTAGTGTATATTTTAGAATTATACCTTATACCTAATTTTGTAAGGTAGTACAACTCTTCAAAAAGTTCTTTAACATTCTATATGGACTGCTACAACAAAAAAAAAAGATCCAGGTAGAACTTATACATAATTGTGACTACAATTATAATAAAATTATTGTGACTTTAATTTTCATTAAAAAAAAGTTCCTCAAGAGTTCTTTGAATGGTTAAAATTTTTGTTTAATGTAGAAGTTCTACTTTGATTATTCTTTTTTTTCTGTTTTACAAACCCAAGAACGCTTTGAAGTGCTGGATGAAAATTTGATAAGGATTTTTATTTATTAGAAAATGGGTTCCTCATGGGTTCTAAGCTTGCGATTTGTGTATTTTACTGACATCTTGCTTTTTCTGAGAATTCCTAGAGGTTAATATTAATTTTCAGAATAAAGATTCCTAGAGGAGATGTTTTGAAAAATCTCTTCAAAGGAGAACTTTTTTTCCTTCTTCTTCTTCTTCTTCTGCTTCTTTTTCAAAAAATTGCTGCTAACTTGAGTGCTGCTAACTTTCAAGGTTACATTTTATTCCAAGACAATTTTTTTTAGCTTGTATTATTTAAACGTAATTGTGTAATCATTGTAGAAATCTTGAACCATTAACAATTCAAAGCTTGTTTAAGGTTAAATGTTTTTCATTCTTGAGTGAAAGAAATCATGGACCAGCTACCATTCAAGAAGGATGTTGAAACCCAGTTTTCCTCCAGCTGTTGGAGGTTATTTGGTGCACTGGCTCTGTTTGTTGATGTCAGTAACTGTCTTGCTTTGAACAGAGACCTGCATTAGTCACAGTAAATCTCACAGCTAATGATCAGACAGGATTTAATTGGTGTCATCATGTATCATAATGTTGTAGAATATGATTAGAACCAGCAGGGAGTTGCCTCCAAAGCTCCTGAGGGCTTCAAATCATCTCCAAGCCTCTGCTGGAGTTCCTTTGACCACTCGTTCATTCATGAGTCGCTGAATTTCACCCCAATCACACACAGCTGAGCAGGGTAACCCAGACCTGACCCCATTCTCTCGCTTTTCCTCCTTATCTTTCTTTTTTTCTTTTTTGTCTCTTGTCTGAATGAGAGCACTCGCTGAGGAGATACCGCACTCTAGTCTCTTGGCTAAATTTCGATTGGATCCCTGTGTCCATGTTAACACCCTACACCAGCACATGGGTCTCGGCTGGCTGAAACTAATCAAACAAAAGCATGCGAGATAAAACTGTTGACGTTATCTCCAGACAAAGTGCTCTGTATTCACTGCGTGAAGTCACAGAAACGAACACGCTTGTCGAGTTCTAGAAGAAAGCCGTGGTCCGATTCCAATTCCAATGGATTTAATGTTGATTTTGTTGTTGTATCCTGTCCTCTGTCGAAAGACAGATTTTCATTCCTGGTTATGTTTGAATTGTGTGAATCACAATTCTGATTGGTCGGATATGAAACTATTAAATGTAACATTGTGTTCAATCGCATTTGGAAAAAATACAAGCAAATACTGTAAGGCACAAATGATCTTATTAAGAGAATGTTTACTAATATTTATTCATCACCTCAAAAGTTATTTTTATAATAAATACTTAAATTATTGGCAAACTCTACACAAATTCCTGACAATTAATATATTACCTGTGATAAATTACAAACTTTTGTGATTAAATAATTAAGCTTAAACTGTATTTTCAGGAAACAAATAAATGGTTGTATGTCTACAGCTACCGGCTAGTGTTTCGGCAACATTAACTAGGACCTTTACAGTGGACTTGTTAATTAAAATTCACTTTTTAGTAATTTTTTGACATTCAGATGGGTCTTCACTATGGAGGACCAAAATTGCCAAAATTAGGGAAAATTTAGGGCAAATTAATTAACCTAGTGACGGGGAGGAATTGGACACGACTAAATTAGGGAGAAAATCGGGGGAAAAATACAACACATTTTTTTATATAAATAAATAGAATAAACATATGCACAGAAATTATATGAATAGTAAGAAGATATAATTTTAATTTGACAAATAACTTTTTTTTTTTAATGATTACTTTCTGATCACTTGCTTGGGTTCACAGTACTTGCACTGTGCAACCCCACACTGAAAAAAAACAAAAAAAAGTAAATAAATAAAATAAATAAATAAATAAATAAAAACATTCTCTGTTGTTTTTTTCCTCCGGCATGTTTGTAAAGACTGTGCTTTAAACGAGCCGATTAGAAGATATTTCCCCCTAATGTGACCTCATAAGATTTTGCCTATTCTCTGGCTTGTTGCTCATCTCGGCTGTTCTCTGGAGGGGGGGGCGTGGCTTAGTAGTAGTTAATTTACATAAACACTAAAATGGCACATTTAGAACAGGAGTGGAGAAAAAAGGCATTAGAAATGTATTATCTGAGGGGTGTTTCAGCTGGAGCTTTACTACACACACTTTGGGTGGGGGGGGTGTATCTGTTTTACCTTGTTAAAGGAATAGTAAAATATCGGAAAGGTAAAATATCTGACTTTTGAAGCTTGAACACTTGAGTCCACAAACGAGCTCCGAAAGACCATCTATGTTCGCGAGGATTTGTGTTTGTGAGGTTTATGACCCCTAAACCCACCAGCAGGCACCTTATTGATTATTGATACAGTTACAGTGACGCTGAACTGCAGCCACAGACCTACAGTATATTGAAAACCCTAATGAAACTGTTTTTTTTTCTGTAAAATTAAGAAAAATAAAAGATCCATTTTAAAATGGTCTGGTTTGCAAAAATGATGGCTACATCCGCCTCTGTGTCGACTTTCTGCAGACTTTCTCTGGACTGAGTGAGCAGTACTCCTGGCACGCTGTATAATTTTTGTGTTTTCGCACCTGTCTTCAATATTATAAATTTTGCTTCAATTTTAAGGGGATGAAGCCAAGTTTAATTTCTGTGATATAGATTTAGGACAGAGCTTTGAGCTTTAAGTTAAGTTAAGCACCAGACGCTGTGTTACTGACCAACGAGTCAAATCCTTTCACTTTTCACTGAGACCTACCTGGACTGCTGCACCTCAAGGGAAAAGAAAAGGGAAAAAAAGGCAAACCAACAAAATGCAAATAGCGTCTTTCGAAAACATGGTGTCTTGTGTCACTTTGGCGGGATCCAGAATCCATTTAAGTGACCCACATAGTTTAACTTGATCCATGGCCTTCCCTTCTCATCTGACAGTAACCGAGAGCTTCCCATTCACATCGGCACATACAGAAGGTAACTAAGAACCAAGCTGCCAAGATGGATTTCCTCATCACCTGGGCCTTTTTAAAAGCCGGATGGAGTTACGGACTTGTTACATTTGCGGTCGCGGTGAAACAAAACCGCTCGAAAATTCCCGGCTGACTCGACTTATCAAGAAGCACGTCCGTACAATGCCGCGATGGCTCTTTAATTCACGGCCTGTACATCGACACCCTCTTGCAGGATGCGTGTCCGGAGATATACGGTAGCACTTGCTATTCAGCGACAAGATCAAAATGTGAAAGTTCACAAGATATCGTTTCGCCCTTTTGGCTTCGATTTCAGTTTTGTCCTCTGTCATACAGGTGGTCCATGCGAACGTTAGACGCCTCTCAATCACGCTGACGGCGCTCGTCATCCGGCTCCCGTCTCCATCGCCCGCCACAGATGACCTTCTCCGTTTCATCCGTGCGCCTTTAAAAGGACATCGGGCTTTTTTCCTCTGTAATCGCTGAGGCTGAAATGTCATCAGATTAGTCATTCTTCAAAATCTGACCTATTCTTTATCAAATCCTGGGGGGAATAAACGACAACGGCAGTGATGGAAGAAATCGAGTACAAATGTAGAAACCAAGAAACAAAAGTACAAATTCGTCTTTTTGTGATCCTGATGCTCCTGAAGCTGGCGTAACTGTGATGTAATGATGCACTTTCACCATTTGATATTCGCTATCGTTATGTAAAAGATAAAACTAAAGCGTTAGCAAAAGCGTTGTGTGATGAAGTCCTGAAGTCTTTTATTATATTTCCAAAACGTTGACTTTGTTACATTAAATGTTGTACGAAGTCCTCAGAAACAAGCGAGCTTGCATTAATATTTTCTTGTTTTCTAAATGATCAAGTTTTTTTTTGTTCTTGTAACAATTTAGATATTTGTAGAGATTATTGTTTACTTAAAATTGACCTAAATATTCGTGTTGTTTATGATTTTTGAAAAAAAAAATGCATTAATTTACGAAACGTTTACATTAAGATTTAAACTTAAATTAAATCATATAAATATTCTAAATATAATTATTATTAATTATAACAGTAAGTTTTAATTAGAACTCCCCCAGTATAATAAGACAAATTTTAGGTAGAAAAGCAAACCCATCAAGAAAATTCAATATGTATACAGGATTATTTCAGTTAATTATGCCATTTTTTTTAAAGATTTATATTTGTTTGCTTCACCTATTTTTCATGTAGATATAATTGGAGCAATGTAAAATATATATATATTTTTTTAATTCTTAATAAAAATAAAAAGTTAAGGAATAATATAAAAAATTAATTATAAATCTAAAAAAGATTAATCATATAAATAAATATACTTGCAAAAGTCTTGACCCCTCCCCTATATTTCTTTCTATTAAATTAAATTTAATAATTTAGTTTCAATAAAAGAAATGAAAACAAATGTTTTATGATACAACCTCATCAGTGACCTCATTTCCCCTCTCATCTGTTCCAACCACTCAGCATTCAGCATCAGCAGACAAATCAGAACATTTCACTTGGAGAACTCTTCCTCAATGCTAAAAAAAATAAAAAATACAAGATTGTCTGACTCTTTAGAAGCAAAATATAAATAAATGTATGTTTTTTTTAAAAGGCAGTTGATGCTACATTTCACTTTGTTAACTGGGAACTTAATGAGTTCCTGTCAGCGCTGAGATGTCTGCGCTGTGAAATATATATATATATATATATATATATATATATATATATAAAAAAATAATCTACAGGCCGAGGCTTGAGATCTGGGTCGTGTCAATACTGACAGTAAACTGTGCAGCAAAATTAACAGCAGTCCTCTAGAACTTTGGCCTCGGCTTGAGGTGAGCGACCCCGTGTAGGATTAAGTCAATAAGCCGTTTAGAGGCGGGAAGGTCACGTCAAACACGCCACCAGGTCAGCTTTGACTGGATGACTTTCCAGTTCACACTGGAGATATGGATCCTAATGTACCTTCCTGTCTTTTTCCTTCTGATAGAATGAGAAATATATCGGTCACATTTAACTTACAGAATTAAATAATAAACAACTCTTTCACTGGTAGATCTAGTGAGATGATATACATTAGATTAGATTACATTAGATTCAACTTTGTCATTGTGCAGCGTCCATGTACAGAGCCAATGAAATGAAGTTAGCATCTAACCAGAAGTACATAAATGGCCTGTTTACAATAAATAAATATAATGTTTTATACAAACAGAAGATGCATTTGGTAATATAGTCATGGTGTATATAGTGATAGAGTAATGTACAGTATAACTGCGCAACATCGTGCAGTGAATGTGCTATAGTAAACAGAAGGTACATTAGGTAATAAAGATGTGTAATAAAGATTAGGTAATAAAGATGTTGCAGTGGAGTAGCATGTCTGGAAGATTACACGCCCAAAAGTAGCAGAATGTACAAAGGATCCTCCCGTATCTCGAAAGGCTTGTTAGAGGGTTAAAGGGTTGTTTTATTTGTACAGCATACACAGAATAAATACGGGTGGAATATACAGTAGTGCAATGATGAGCATAATGATTGATGGTGCAAAGATGCATAGTAGTAAAAAAAAAAAAGGCAGTGCAATATAAACAGAAAGTGACAGTGCAGTGATATGTTAGCTAAACAGTTCAGTGCAGTAAAAATGCCACTTATAGGTAAGGAATAACACTTGGGCATGCTGTTATAGAAAAGTAATCAACAATATGGTGGTCAAGATTCTCAGTCATCCAGGTGAACTCATCTGGAAGTTGAGTCACATCAAACTGGATGTGTTTCTTGTCCAGTAGAAACGTTTACTCATGCATGTAGCTTCTTCAGTCCAAAATAAGTTCCTTAAGTTCCTTGTGTTTAAGATCTGCACGGTCAAAGGATCTTCCCGTATCTGGAAAGAGTTGTTAGAGAGTAGAGCTGTTAGGACGACAATAGACAGAGATTAAGTGATGGTTATTCACCAAACCCTACCCCCCCCCCTCCCACCCCCACCACCTTAAAGTCTAATACAGTATATACAGTGAAGTGCTGACACTGTAGACTCCTTCTGTAGAAAAACATTAAACAAACACACCCCCTAGCAGAAAACTTCACCTTTTTTATTTATTTATTATACATTTTTTTAAAAGATATTTTTTAATGAAATTTACAAGACCTACAAGTCCCTGTGTAACATCAACGCCTTCGGACCAATCACAGTCCAGAATTCAGCAGCACTGCACTACAGAATGACGTCTCCTTTCTGCGCTGTCCTTCACATAGTTTTTTTTTTTTAAAGTTGTTTCATGTTGGTTCAACCTGGCGTCCGATGTGAAGCGCGATTATCCAATCGGTTCTGCTCGTTAGAAAAAGCTGGCCCGAGACGATTTAGCGTCTTTAATCTGTGCTATTCGAGCATGTTGTAGATCGGGACGAGGGGGAGAAAAAAAAAAAAACAATGGGAAAAAAAAAAGAGATCGACTTGAAAGTGTAATTCACTGTGTAGTAATGTGAGCTGTTTGAATTCGAGTCCTTGACGGGTCTGTGGGTATGACCTCATGAGCTCGGCTTATACGGTTTCTCTTCCGCATCACGTCATTTTTTTGGTGTAAAGCTGTGAGGAGCGCGCCAAAACCCAAGCATCGTTTCCTTGTATGGTGTTTGGTTTCATGTGATGTAGAAATGAGGAGACAATTAAAAAAGAAAAAAAAAATCATATTCAGACATTTTTTCGGACATTGAAACAAAAATAAAATGCGAAACACACCGCTTCAATGTATTTTATTACGAATTCTGATCCCAAAGTTAAATATGCAGAACTTCAGGATTTACTCCGGGCTTTCTTTTCATCACTTGCACTCTATGGATATAATTTTCCATGTGGCTTATATTACACAGAACATAATACAAAACCGTTTTTTTGCCTCCAGTGCGAAGCACAATATGTCCTGTAATATAAATAAAACCAGCTTCAGGACACGTCGTCGACATTCCGGTGTTTACGTCCCTACGATTCGTTCGGAGAATCCGCCATTTGTCGCCCCGCACTCCGGCTTGATGCCTTTGAGTTGATTTTTTTTTTTTCATCCGGATTGGTGGTTTTATAGGTTCCACCTTTTTTAAATTTTTTTTATTTTTTTTTTAGCCCTCGCAGATACAGTGTCTGGCAACATAAATCGATCAACATGCCACCATGGAGACGGTCCCTCGGGCAACAGGAATCTGGCAGAGAGGACACATTGGCATTTGGTTACGGAAATAGAAATCATGACTGTGTTCCTGAACAGATTCAGTCAGCCTGGGACAAATACTTCACAGGAAACTCCACGTTAAATAAGTTTAGATTTGAAATGCTGCTAATGTTCGTGATGCTAATTTGGTGGTTTGTGCCGTATTTCCTTCCTGTTGTTCCTTTAAGACGTTAGAGCCCTAACATTCTTTTCTTATTTCCTGTTTTCTATAAACAAGAACCTCTGGCTTAGACGAAGCGAAGACATTAGTGTAAGAGTCCCACAATGCAGTGCAGTGATACTGATCTATGAGATGACGAGTGCGCTGGCGGTATTGGCCAAGACGTCAGAGAGCTGGGAGGACTAAAAGACATATCGATAAAAGACAACATTATAGGTACGGTGTTTTAATACTCCTTGTGAGTAGGATGATACCGAGGTTGGAACTGGCAGGAGGTCCAGAGGAAGACCAAAGAGGAGATTTAGTTGGTGTAAGAGAAGATGCAGAAGATAGGGTTACAGCCGAAAGAAGAAAG
Organism: Clarias laeviceps; assembly: GCA_030014305.1. NCBI lineage: Eukaryota > Metazoa > Chordata > Actinopteri > Siluriformes > Clariidae > Clarias > Clarias laeviceps. Next base: position 24,565,011 of record JAQMYJ010000006.1, on the reverse strand, counting down.
AAAGAAAGAACAAGTGAACACGGGCCTCAGAGCACCCCAAAAAGTTGTGTCCAGCTGAAATTCCTCCCAGATTATGTTTGTCATAGCATTTGTAATCTCCTCCAGTTTCACTCCTCCTCCGAACACGCCGTTTCAGTGTCTATGTAAATGAACTACTGCTGAGCCATGAAGTCGGGGGAGAGGTATCTCCTTGTATGAGGTCATATTAGGATGAAGATCTAATTGCCTTGTTTAAACTCAGGCCAGTACAAAACAAACAAAAGAAGGCAACAGCAAACTTCCCCCAAATCCCAGAATTTCTCCCTAATTTAATCGTATCAAATTCCCACCCAACACATCAAGGTTACTACTCAACCAGGGACGTCCGAAGACTATCACGTGTTTCTCCTGAACCACATGCCGCCAGCTGACCAAGATTTGTACTCACATTCACACACTACAGGCAATTTGGGAATGCTAATTAGCGTAATCTGCATGTCTTTGGACTGTGGAAGGAAGCCAGAATACCTGGAGGAAACCCACCAAGCACAGGGAAGAACACGCAAACTCCATGCACACAGACCCCGATGCGGGAATCGAACCCTCAACCCTGGAGGTGCGAGCCGACAGTGCTAACCACTAAGCCGCCGTGCTAATTAATACTATGCTTATTATACACAGTTGTTCAGCGTGTACTTTACATTCTGGAAGCTTCCAGGTGTTTCTGACAACTCAGCAGCTTTCGTTATTACGCTCCTTAAATATCACGACACGCGTCCCGAACTGAGACATTAATGCAACGGATAATTAATTCTCTAATGATCGTTTAAACAGGAATCATTTCATTAATGTGTCAGCTAGCGTGAGGTCTCTCTTTGGCTGACTTTCAGAATGAAACAATGTGATTTTTTTTTTCCCCCCACACACAACACCCTGATCAGGAATCTCATTAGCAGCTGACAAAGGAAGGAAAAGAAGAGTGGGGCGGTGTGAGGGGAGGTGTGTGTGTGAGGGGGGGGGAAACGAACACGTCGTCTGAACACCAACGACGGGGATGAGAAAAACCAGCATGACGGCGTGAGCAGTACAGGTTTTGAGATCTGTCTCGGGCTGGTTTGTGTCGCGCTCATGGACACATGCTAATAGGATGAGGGACGGTTAGCGGATATATTGTTTACGCTATACGTTTGTCTATGATGTACTGGGTTTTCTGCCGGTCCCTGTGTGTTTGTAATGTAACCATAGCATCCTGTCTGTTGGTTGTATAAATAAGATTGAAGGGGTGAGAAGGCCAGAGACGATCTTTTTCGTTTACTTTCCGCGTATCAACACATCTGGCTCCGATCCTCAGATGCTACCGAGAGCCTCGGTCATGACGTGTTTGATTAGGAATGACGCTGAACCGTACGGAGATCTCTGAAGGGCTCCCAGAGTAAAATACAGGCAGCTGTTAAAGCTAAAAGCACGCATTATAAACATAAAAAGGGATCGGATAACACCGAGTATTTCTTGGAATATACACCGTGTGGCCAGAAGTTTGTGGAGACTTAACGGAACTACGTTCACTGGAACTACGACTATGAGCACCGGAACCAAGAGGTTGTAAATGTAATGAAATCAGCCGTTGGCTTTGACTTGCAGTCTATACATACTGTAAGTCTACATAACTTCCTGTTGAGTCTTCCTGTAACGTGCATGACACAAAGGCCTCTTTTCCTCCAACGAAAGTGTAGACATGGACGTTCCCGGGTTGCTCCTCCAGCTTTAGTTGGGCAGATGACCCGCCACCCACGGGGGGTCCACCGTAGACAAATTGGTTTTTACCTTCGCACACCGTCCTTCATTTTCTCTTTTTCGGTAATTCTCTGAAGTGATGCCTGGTCCTGCTGAGGAGGTCGTCGTGGTGAGGCTCCCCGTAGAGCATCTCCGCATCCTGTTGCCTTTCCTCATGGGAAGCACTCGTTCCTTCTATTTTTTATTTTTTTTTACCTCAGCAGGAAGACATTCAGTTATTCAGATGCCTCGGGGGGAAACATCAAGGCCTGGCCTCAAGCAGACACTGGTTGAGCTAATTAGGGGAGCAATTAATGACTTGACATGTGCTGTGTTTTTTTTTTTTTTTTTTTTTTCCCTCCTTCCTGTTAATTTCTCACGATCCAGGCCTTGTATTTTCTGCTTGAGGCTTGACCAACACGGCTTTATTTTCTTGAGCAGCCTTCAGAAGACCATAGCGCATCCAAATGAGTCCGAGCTCGTTGGCGGTCTGAGTGAACTTAATGGTTTTAATGGTCAATCAACCTTCCCGGACATACAAAGTAGGGATTGCGCTCAGGTTCTGCATCAGTTCTGTGTCATTTCATGAGATTTAATGCTGCTTTACATAAAAAAAAAAAAAAAAAAAGGATGCAATCTCCACATTCTCCTCCTCTTATCGTTCCCGGTAAGCCGTTGCACAGAGGGGTCACTGCAGGAAGCTTGCTGCTGACAGGGCTGGTCGATCGTATCGATTTTTACATGACTGGGGAAAAATGTCTGCGCTGAGAAACGGACAGGTTTGGCGCCAGATCCTTCTCGGACAGGTTTGGCGTTGGTCCATTGTGGCATGCTGTTCGCATGAATAGTGCGGCTGTCTCTCTGGTTGTAGGAGGTCAGAGTTATGTGTGTGTAGGAATAAACACATTTTCAGTATCTTGCTCTCATTTTCTGCCTCTCTCTCTAAAATAAAGTGTAAGGCGCTTATACGCTGCACATAATGAGATCGAGGTCACTAAATAACACCATGCCTTCTTAAAGAGCAGGAGGCTTCCCGTTTAATCTCCCAGGAAGATTAAATGCGCTTGTTTCGACTCTGAAATGCATTTAGCTCCGTGCTGGTTTTTCTCATTGTGACCAAATTACGTTCCCGGTCATGAATTAGGCCTTATAAAAGTCTGAGTGCAGGCGGACGCGCGGCAGAATAAGAGAAGCTTTATAACCCACTTAAATGAGTGATCTTTCATCAGCCGGTAATTCTCCTAATGAGGACAGTGTAACATTTTGAAAATCGTATTAATATCTCGGTGAAGAATAGGGCCAGTCACCGAGAGGAGACCTCTTTTAGTCGAGGCTCATCCGGGCTGCGTTCGGTTTAAAGTCGAGCTTAGGAAAATAATTGTCGTCGGCACTTTGGTGGGGTTTTTCTTCTGCTAGAGGAGCGAGATAAAAAAGGAGAAAGGAAAAGACTTGTGTAATAGGGCTAGCGATAGATATTAAAGAAATGATCTTGGTTACAATTATACATCTTCCTACAACTTTACAGGAATTTCTCAAGCACGAAACCAGCTTTAAAAAAGTACACAAATTAAAAGAAATAAAAAATTGCTGTAGCTTTTGGAGCATAAAAATAAGCTAGTGGATTCTGTTCTATATCAACCATGGCACTGTAAAATAAACAGCATTGTACGTTCATAAATATGCAAGAGTTTTTCGTGCTTAAAACCACAAATCTAATCAAAATTTAAAGTACCATAACGCCTGGAGCAGCATGCCTACTATTAAACCACTAATAACAAGGCGAACTACAGTAAAAAAAAAAAAAAAAAACTCCGGAGTGTCATGGCAGTCACTGTAAAAAGAAATCCTTCATATATTTAAAATAAAGTATTATACCGGAACCTGTGTAAAGGCATGTCTATTGTACAACCTCGGATAAAATAGACACACTAAATAAATGAGCAAAACTATGTTAAAGAAATTGAGGAGAGAAAGAAAAAATGAAAGGAAGAATAACGAACAAAGCAGAGAAATTACCACAGCTTCTGGATTTGCATGCTGACCTTAAAAACAGTAACCAAGTGATCTGGCTAATATAAGATCTAGAGCAAAATGTCCACCTTAAAAACTCTAATAAATAGGCAAACTGCGCAGTCTTTTGAACTGTCAGGAATATTGTTAAATGAAGTCTAAGAAGATGTAAGAAATTGTCATAACCTCTGGAGTATTATAAAACAATAAATGAATAAATCTACCAAACAATACATCTACCAAACTTTTTAAGCTTTGGAGTAGCATGTCTACTGGACAAGCTATTTGAAGTTTTGGAGTAGAGTGTCTACCATAAAATCTGTAATAAATGGGAAAAAATATTTAATTTGGGAGTAGCGTGTCTACTATGAAAACTGTAATTAATAGAAAAAACTATTTTAAGTTTTGGAGTAGAGTGTCTTCCATAAAAACTGTAATAAATGGATAAACTATTTAAATTTGTCTACTGTGAAAACTGTAATATATGGACAAACTGTTATGATTTGGAGTCTCTGTTAAGATTTTTGTCAGTAATTAGCATGTTCCTTAGCGTGACTACTGTAAAAACTGTAGTAAATGGAAAATAATATTTTTTCGATTTAGGAGTAGAGGGTCTACTATAAACACTGTAGTAAATGGACAAAATATTTAAAGTTTTAGATTAGTGTGTTTAGTGTGAAATAAACACACTAATAATAACTGAACAGAGTATTGTGAGTTTTACAGTATTACATCTACTGTAAAAACATTAATAAATGGATAAACTATTTAAAATTTTGGATTAGTGTGTCTATCGAATAAATTGTAATAAATGAATGGAGTATTATAAGTTAATAATAAATAGGCAACTAGTATAAGGTTTGGAGTAGCACATCTTTTATAAAACCAGTACTAAATGGACAGTAGTTTATGTTTAAATCACATTCCTCATGTGAATTTTGTAATAAATAGAAAGCAAGAAATGGACAAACTACTGTATTATATATTTTTGCCTAGTGTAAAAGCATTAATAAACAGGAAAACTTATGTCCCTTCTGGAGTAGCATGCCTACAACAAACAACCCTTACTGAAAAGGGAATTGACTGTAGAGCGGGGTGACTATAGACGAACCACAAATGTGTATCATAAAACTTTAATAAAAAGGCAAATTTGAGCAAAAACCCTAAAATCCAGGTAATTTATTGTAATTTTGAAGTAGCATTCCTACTGTAAAACTCCTAGCCTAAAAAGGCCAATAAAATGGTTAGTTGATCATAATTGGTGACAAAGTGCCATAATTTCTGGATGAGCAAGCCTACTTAAAGATGTAATACTTTATGGACAGTGGCTATGTCTAGTTGACATAGCCACGCCTTAGCCAGATTACTGTAAAAAAAAAAAAGAAAAATCAATATATTGAAAAACTGTAGTCACTTGTTATATGTAAAAATTAACATAATGAAACAAAATGCAGTAACAGTACTGTTTTATCTAATTTTGAACAAAAAAAAAAGCCCTAGTGCTTTGATTTGGATTAAATTTGAGTTAATTAAATTTACTAGAGGCCGTGTGAGAGGTGCCAGCTGTTCGGCGTGGAGATGCTCGCTGCAGTTTTCCCCTCGGCTCTCCCACCTGTGATGGTTTTCTCACACATCTAGACTTCTCAGAATTACTTTGACTTAACAGCTTTTATTTTTGGAGTTCACAACAGGAAGTTTAAAAAAAAAAAGCCACGTTTAAAGCTAGAGGACTTTGTCCTGTTCTGTCTTGTACACATTCTTCTTATAAGATGTCCTGAAGCTATTAGAGCATTAGCGCTTCAGATAGATACAGTATCAGCACCGGGGGAGTTCAGTTGTCCTTCATGTTGGATAATACGATTAAGATCCTGTAACGATAGACATGCCATGAAAGAGAATGGCTTAATTCTGCTTAGGTCATCAATCAGCGCGGTTAATTATCGCCTCAACAGGAACATTCTACAGAGTAAGCAGGAGGCAGTAAAGAGATTTTTGTCAGTAATTAGCATGTTTCGTTTCTGTTTCGTCAGACGAGTTCCTGTATTTCGAGCTCTTATGTGTGTTTTGTGTTTTGCCTTATTTTTGGATTGTGTATAATTCGAGAGAAAATTGAGATTTTAATAAAATATTCCAAACAGAAGCCAGAGCGTTGTTGTTGTCGGCAGGCCTTGGTCATGGTCGCTTCAACAACTGAATGCCGCATTTAAAAAAAAACGTCTGGGTAAATTTTCAAGTAGCATTCCTACTGTAAAAACTCTAATAAATGGACAAACTATTTTAGGTTTTGGAGTAGCGTGTGTACCGTAAAAACTGTAATAATTCTACAAATTGTTTTAAGTTTTGGAGAAGCATGTCTACCGTAAAGACAGTAATAAATGGACAAACCATTTTAGGTTTTGGAGTAGCATGTCTACTTAAAAAATGTCAATAAATGGACAACTAATTAAAAGTTTTGGAGTAGAGTGTCCACCGTAAAAACTGCAATAAATGGACAAACTATTTTAAGTTTGAAAGTAAGTATTTTAAGTAGTGTGTCAACTGTAAAAACATAAAAACAGCCCAACTTTTAAGGTTTTGGAGTAGCGTGTGTACTGTATTAAATGGACAAATTATTTTAATTCTGGGAGTAGAGTGTCTACTGTAAAAACTGTCATAAATGGATAGAATATTTAAAATTTTGGGGTAGCATGTTTAATAAAAAAACTGCAAGAAATGAACAAATGATTTAAAGTTTTGGAGAAGAGGTTCTACTGTAAAAACTGTAATAAATGGACAAACTATCTTACTAGTTAAAGCAAGACATGGCTTTTCCCGAGTTGTGATAATACCTTCGTCTTCCTTGTATTGGGTGTTTTGAGCACATCACACAATTTATTTGATTCTAACAAGCTTTAGAGCTTTACCCACACCCACTTACACAGTCTTGAGGTTTGTTTCTTTTGGGGAAAACCACGTAAGTTACTGTGGTTTTTGTCGATGTTCTCAGAGGAGGTTCAGTATCGCACCCTTATCTATCTGTTCATGAAAGTAGCACATCTGACGAAGGTAACGTAGAGTTTACTTCCTTTATTTAACCTACATAATAACACACATTTAAAGACATGACATATTGTATGTTGTAGTTTCCCCCGAAGATGGATTTATAAAGTTTTTGAATTGGAGTTTGAATTGCTTGTGCATATAGTTTGAGTTTTGCTATCAAGGCCGTTGTTCTTGCGCTCTGTTGGCAGGGCACGGGCGTATCGATTGACTTTACGAGTGCGTTTAAAGGGTAACGGTGTGTAGATTAGTGCTCGTTGAGGTCTGGGTTTAATCTCCGGCTCATTTTCTCCTGAGAAACAACGTTCTGCTCCGCTCGCTGCTCTCTCTCACTGTATACTTGACATTCCTGGATAAATTAGTGCAACAACAGACGGCGATTATATTAATAACCCCTGCGGTTCTGATGACGGAGACTTCATTCATACAACGCCAGACAGATTCCGCAAAGTTGACTTATTTATTGCCAGCGTGCGACTAAGGGGAATGAAAGATCGGAAAGCGTGTATTGAAACGCTAAGAAGGTATTACCGTCCAGGGCTTTTCTCATGATTACGCTATAACTCAGATCTGTTGCCCACGTGTACGCTCGGCGTATAGTTAACCTTCACGATAGATGGGCTTTTATTGTTTTATTCGAGATTGTGGTTTACGTCTCATTAACCTGGAAAAGGCTTGAATCCATATAAATGACTTTTACAAAGCGTTCCACGGATCTGTGGGAGATGTTCCAGGAATTTGTCAACGATAGACCAGGACAGGCATTAAAGTTTAACGTTAATGTTAACATTAACATTAGAGCTGTTTACCTTGGCTTGGCGAAAAACTAAAAAGACAGCATGGTGCCTGATTCTGCGTTTTTTTTTTTTTCCCTCTACTTATGGTATACATTTTGTACGTTTTTAATGTAACCACTAATTATAGTCAGCTTCAGGTCTTAATTCTGATCTCTGTGCCTGTGCTGAGCTCAGTGCTGTATTAGATTTCTTATTCATAGCAATAATTAAGCAGCACCACATGAGAGGGAGTTCTGCATCGCTGGTTATAGCACGGCAGTGATGTGGTCTTGGGTACGAACAAGGGTGCAGCACTTTGTTTGGTTGAGAGATAAAAATAAATGCTAGGAATGTGTTTTATCATTTTTTTTATGAATTAATTTTTTTGAAGTCGTAATTTTTGACACACCGTGCCGGGATCTTTCGCTCAACGTCATGACGTCATCGTTGCTCCGATGTTAATGTAGTTCAGCATTTCAGATTTTTAAGTAAAACGACCCAATAGCAACATTGACCGTAATGTTGGCAGATCAGTGAACGTGACGTCACCTCAGTGTTCTGATGTCCAGACGTCACAGCTGCGTGTCTTCACCCTGGATAGTGAGATGATTATAATTAATTAGAGCATACGGGTGTAGAAACCGAGGTCATGCCTGAGAGTCTGATTTAAACTTTTTTTGTTGTTCATGTTTGTTTTGAAGTGTGTGTATCCACAACAGTGTGAGGTGTTGACCAGGAACAGGACATGAGAAAGAAAAGGAAAGCAATTCCACGGATTAAATTCCATCCTCGGACTTCCCTCCGTACAGCATTGTGTAGACACACAGACACGCCCTCTTCCAACCTTCACCTCTCTATACACCTCATATATATATAATGATAGGCAAAAAATGTATACACACTTCAGGAAAAGACAATCTTGTATAAATATTTGTATGCAAAATTTATTGCTATAAGTTATATATTGATGTATACGATAATATTACGATAACAATATGATAATATTATAACTATTATATTAATATAATATACATCATACTATTTTTCTTTTCCTGAAGTGTGTATAAACTTTATTTTGACTGACTTTGAGTGTGTATATATATATAGACACACTATATTGCCAAAAGTATTCGCTCGCCCGTTCAATTCTTGATCCATAGGGTTTAATATGATGTTGGCCCCGCCCCCTTTGCACCTATAACAGCTTCAACTCTTCTGGGAAGTCTTTCCATGAGGTTTAGAACATTTAGCTCTGTCCAGGCCAGTCAAGTTCTTCCACACCAAACTCGATCATCTATGTCTTTATGGTTCTTGCTTTGTGCACGGGTGCGGAGTCATGTTGGAACTGGGGAGGAGTAGTTTTTCAGGAGTTGGGCTCCGCCCCCTTACTTCCAGTGACTTCCAGGAACTCTTAATGCTTCAGCATACCTGAGACATTTTGGACAATTTCATGCTCCCAACTTTGCTCGTACAGTTTGTGGACGCCCCCTTCCTGTTCCAACATGACTGTGCCAATATATAAATTTTTTTCACTAACTTTAAATGTTTATTTTTTTATATATTTAAATATAGTTTTAACAAATGTAGGATTTCTTTTTAAACCAATCTTGTAGTTTAAATCAGGTTCCGCTCCACTGAGGAGATTTCAGGCGTCGCAGTGAGCGCTGCTCCAGCTTCACTATTAATAAACACACACACACACACACACACACCATTAGAGACGGACACACTGCCAAGCGGATCCTCCTTCTTCCGCTTCCTCTCGTTCACACACGCCGTGTCTCTTTTACACTCTCCGTTTTCATGATAAACAGTCGCGCTGGTTACACCAGGGTTATCAGCGCCGCGTAACCTAGAAGCTACAAGACGCGCTCGCGCTTTGCATTTTGGCAAAGAACCGGGCTGAGCGTCTGCCAAGTCAAGTGAAGGGTAGCCCGGAGTGAAGTGTGTGTCACCACACACACACACACACACATGCAAGCAAGCGCATAAACACACCCACGTGTTAATGCCCACACACACACACAAACACACAAACACATGCATACACACAATCTTTTTGTAGTTTTCCTTTTCATGCAGTTTTTGCTCTTTTTATGCATTTTTTATTTGTATTTTATCCAGCGCTTATAAATATACACACCCCTTACGGACTTGCTTATCAAACTAGATGCAAATGAATTATGTTTTTACAAATGGAAGATATCGCACTGAAGCTTGAGCACAAGATGAATCAGAAAAAAAAGGGGAAAATGTCACTCATATTTTATATATATATATATATATATATATACACACCCACAGAGTCAGCCAAAAAAATGTATACACACTTCAGTATAAAAAATACGACGCCTCTCTTCTGGCGGTCACGTGACAGCATCAATGATGATGCGATTAGAGGAAATATAATACTATATATATTTATAAATAATTATATGATATATAATACAGGAAAGATAATAATACACACTGCTGCCATCTTTCAGTTCGAGGTTTAAAAAAGGTCGACTGTTGAAGTGTGTATACATTTATATAAATACTCTGTATTTATATAGTCAAAAAATCTAAAACAAATTTGGATTTATTTTCTAATAAAATCTTAGAACAATATAGGATTCTTTCAAAACAAACGGCATTTACATAATTAAGTAACAACAACATCAATCAGTTGTTTTTTAAGGACATGAAGGTCAGCTGTTCTGGATCAGTTCTTACAAGAACAATATTGTGTCGAGTGCGTTTGCAAAACCCATCATGATGAAACTGTCTCTCATGAAGACCTTCCCAGTAAAGCGAGACCACAACGTACCTCCTCTGCAGAGGAGAAGTTCATTAAGAGCCTCAGAAGTCACTTAGAAGGGGTGTCCAAACTTTTGAATATCAATAGATAGATATTATGATCATTTGTCTATTTGAATATGTATCGTCATGTATTGCCATTATGTTCTCATTAGGGAACACTCTATATATTTTCGACTCTTCAGCTAGACTGAACGATTGCTCAGGTTATATAAGTGTTTGGTTTCCCGCCCCCTGAGTGTCAGTGGGAGCCTGGTACTGCGGGTCATGATCCGGGCCACGGCTCCGTCTTCCTGAGTTCACACTCTAGCTCTGTGGGTTTAATGCTCTGCATTGTGCAATGTCTCGCCTTCTGTACAGCAGATTGTTTTTGTTTATTTTATGAAAATGAAATTGGTGCAAAGAGCTGGACTCCTTAGAATTTATACACAACAAAATATATAAAATGTATATATAAATAATTTACAGAACGGTAAATTGCAAAAAAAAATAAAATAATAAATCAATCAAAAACGAAAATAATAGAATGAAACGTAGTCCCATTGGAATTATAAGGTTCTATCTGACTTTTATTTGGTCAAAATTGACTTATTCATTTTCTTTGTAATTCTGTGACTTTGTTAATGTAACGTGAGTTTTTTTTTTTTTCTTTTTTTAAGTCATGTATACCGAAAGTAACACAAACCTTTGGTTGTAAATGAACTCATAACTAATAGTAACTAATTTATTCACTGAATCGTTGATGACCATCGACTGCGACAAAGCAGATTTTCAAAGATGATTTGTGAGTCGGGTTTGACGATGACGCAATCGCACCACATGTTGAGTCGTACCTTCACGTTACAGCACTAGCATGTGCAGTTTGAAGTTCCTCCCACATTTGCATTTCTTTTGGTACAGCCCTTGTATATTTCCTGCAGGCCAAAACTCTGTAACCAGTTTGTTCAACTCATCTAAATAATTTTCTTCTTTTTCTACATCAACGCTTTTCTTCGAGCCCATGAGACATGAAAGAAAAAAAATTTATAAGTAAAAAAACAAAACAAAAAAGCCTACTCATAAATATACCGGAATATCATTGTAGACAAGCGGTTTCATTGGGGAAATATCCTCATCATTAACAATTTTATATAAAAACAAGTTAAAATAATAAATGAAAGTGTTTAAGCTAAACTCTGATACACTATGCTAAATAAAAACTCTATTATCTTTAAGTCCCGCCTTCACGTACTTGGATTGGCTCGCATTTCAGACTCTAACCAATCAGAGATGAGAAGAGAGTTTCCTGTAACCAATTATAAGAAAGGCGGCGGGGATTGTTGTGAGAAAAAAGATAGGAAGGAAGGTTAACTAAGGAAGGGTAACTAACCTAAGGTGTTGTAAGCTATTTTGTAAAGGGAGCTAGTTTATTGTTTTTTTTTCTTCTTTGAACTTTGTGTAGCAAGGAGACTTCTTACACTGACCCGGAGACCCTTTCATACATTTGCTCGCGGGTCAAGTTTTGCAAGCTTTTACAAAAGTTCTGTGTGATTTATTTATTTTCGTTTTCTTCATGTTCATTAAGTCCTGTCTTATCACTGTCGAGTCCGCGTACGGTTTCCAAAAGCATGCTGTTCTCAGGCACTGAACGTGCACGTGTTGCTTTTCTTGCAGATCAGATGGGAGGAGTAAAAAAAAAAAAAAACGCAAGTCGTAATGCACCACTGAGTCTCAATACCGAAGGAGAGGGAGGGAAGGAGAGAGGGAGTGAGGGAGGGGAAATTACAGAGTTGCCCCATAATTCTTTCTGCCTCTTCCACGGGTCCAGCGCTCAAGGTTCTGCACTAGAATGTACCCAGACCCGTCTGACTTACACCCGAGCCCGTCTGACTGCACTCTAATCCTACGTTACGATCATCTTTAGCTTTCTTTCTCCCCCCCTCCATCTTGCCCAACCCCTCTCCCTCACACACACACACACACACACACACACACAGATTATTACAGTTCAAGTACATGCTGTATCGTGTGGTCTAATGTTTGTAATAGCTCCGTCATCTCGTCCAGGCTAAAGGAACAGCTGTTTTGTATTTATTACGGAACTCGCTCTACAGTTTTCCCTCCACATTTCTGCACATGCGTACTTGTACACGGGTGTCTTGTCTTTCCGAGTCGGCACGCCGTCCCCTCGGCCCATTTTTCCCGCCGCGGGCTGTCCCACCGCTAGCTCGCACGCTCGCTCGCTCTGTTCTTCTCAGGAATGTTGGCTCGAGTTCAACAATCTTAAATCAAGCGCAGCCGGGGCTGTTCTCTCTTCTCACTTCAGGAACATCATGACCACATGATGAGCCGAGCTTCCAGAACGCTGCTGTCTGTCCTGAACCGTCCCTCAAAACTACACGTCTAAATACCTTTGACCTGTTTCCCCACCAACCTGTTATACCCCTGCCTAGTCTCTCTTTCTCTTTCTTTATTTTACTACAGTTTTTTTTGTTTTTCAGTTAAGCCCCCATCATCTATCTTCTTTTATGTTTTTGCTTTTGGCTGGAATAACTTGTAACGATCTGATTCTGAAAAGAAGACCATGATGTGAAACCGGTGTCGTGGAAAGTTTATTTGTTTTTTCCGTTCCTGCCTCTGGGTTTTACCCTTCTTCCCTCCACTTTCTTCCCCCTCCCTCCCTTCCTCTCTCTCTCTGTCTCTCTCTAATCTCTGACCGGCGCTCTATCCTCGACTGTAGGAAACAAATTGCTCTACAGTACGTTTGTCATCTGTAGAGGATTTCTCTTCCTTCTTTTTTCGTCAGTTCTCATTCGCCTGTTGTTCTCCCGGTTCTCTTCGTGCTTGAATCTCGGCTGCACTTTGACCTCGCCCCGCATGCTGACGATTCGACATCGAGCGCACCTTGTTCCTGGTAAATACTGTCACTGACCCTCTGGGTCGGTTCATTTGCTCTGGGGGCGTTCGAGTTTCCCCTTTGCAGCCGCTCTGAGCCGGGTCATTACTGTAGATAACCTCCGTTCCAACAAGCAGAGTCCAGCTTCGCCTGCAGCTTGTGATTATCTGATGGCCGACCGGACGGTACAGGAACGGTTTTGACATGGAGCCACCGTGTTCAACACGTGTTTAATCAGCTTTTGTCGGTTGTTTGGGTTTCGGCTTGTGCTTCGGGGCATGCTGGTTAGCAGTAGTAGCACAAAGCTGCAAAAACTTCTTCTTTAATAATTGTTAATCGTACCATCGTGATACCATGTCTGGTACTTTTTATAAGTGTTAGTATATAAATGAAATGAAAATAAAATAAATGTTGGTTGTGAGAATTAAGACCAAAACTTGAACATATACGTCATCTTTCACCAAAAAACAAACAAAAAAAAGGATGCTCCCCTCTTCCACAAAGTAACTGTGGTGTTCAACAAAGTTCTGAGAGTAAAAACTCCCTTTATTTCTCTATATAATCTCCTGCTACACTAATGCACTTATCCCAGTGTTTCACTAGTGCTTGGACACCATCAAGGTAGAAAGTTCTCTCAGTATGTTTGAAACGCCGGCTTCCCAGTTAATGACTTTTCCAAACATGTGGAGCGAGATCAGGACTGTACGGGAGATGTGGCGATAACTTCCAGCCGGCTTCCCGTAACGTGCAAGTGGTGTTGGTGAATGATTGCGTGTACAGTTCACACCCGATCAGGCCTTCCACTCGCGGGAACGACTGCAGTGCGCTCTGAGCCACCTCGGACCGGGATCGTCATTCACAGACTTTCGGCCCACTTTAAAAAGTTTGCACCGTTCAAATGTTTTACTGCAGTGGAGAGTCTCATCACTGTACTGTGATTTTGACTTGAAGTCTTGTATAAATGTCAATCGCTTTTTCAATAAATGTCATCACAAATCCCGGTTTCACTTGAACGAGATTTACATCGTGGGGTGATCGTGTTTTCTCAATGGCGGCTCCTAAACTCTGGAATTCACCCCTCCTGAATACCAGGAGTACCTCTGAAAGGGAACTGTCCACATTCAAAGTCAAACTAAAGATGTATTTATTCTGAAATAATCTGATAGTTTGTGGTGCTTTTATTGTTTTATTTAGTTTTTATTGTTTCATATTATAATTTTTTCTCCTGCAAATTAAGCCCACATTGATTGATTGATTGATCACCCCTCATATGCGCGTGTATTTATGTGCATCTCTCTCTTTCTCGCGCACGCGCTCCTGTTCCTTTTTGTTGCAGTTAACATTTGGTTAATATATATTTTTTTCCTCTGGAACACATGAGGCCCAGGCTTACCCCCTTTTTCCCATCAGGAAGGCATTACTCTTGCTTTGCACATGGTTTTTATGACCTCGGCACTGTGTGAACCTTTGGCTGAGCTGAGACCAATTATGTGTGTGTGCATATACTGTAACACTGTCCAAGACAAGGTACCCAGTCGCATAAGTTTTGTTTTGGCTGTGCGTTTAGCCTGATTGCAGGAAATGAATTGAAACAATGGCTGTGAGGTGGGTTTGGATTCCTTCTGTAGGCTTCAGACACAAACAAGTGCTGCTGAAGGCCGAGACAAAACACTGGCGCTTTCAAAGACTCTTAAGATCGATTCAATAAATAGGATCTTTCCAGATCGCACCTGAGACACTTTCGATGAGGGTGTCAGCCGTACAGGAGAGCAGCAGCGGCAGTGAATTGTGTGGAACAGGGAAGTTCGGCAGTTGATATTAAGGGAAATGCATTGATTGCTAAAGGAAATGAGTATTGTACTGAACGGTTGCCCAAGAAGTGGCGATGATTGCCAACGAGTCGTTCTCCCGCAGAGATCTGTCCACATGGTGGTCGCTGGCTCCTCTCCTGGACCCACACACAGCTCTTGGCTCAGCACGACCTGTAATAGTTGCAAAAACAGCAGAAATCTACCTGCTGACCTTCAGATTGCAACAGCGGCTCAGTGCATTCCCCGACTGCATTCATTCCTCACTGCTAATATGATGTATAGTGCCACAGATAAGATTTATTTATTTTTGTTCTTTGTGATTTATGTAAATCTTACAAATTTGTTATCAGTCCATTCCAGGAAAGACAGATATGAGGTACTTACAGTTACAAACTGTTAAGGAGAACTGTTAAAATATAATCCTAAATATAATTAGTCCTATATCCAGAGACATGGCTGACCAGACTGGAGACTTTTGTCTCTCTCCGAAATTGGGCCAGGCTCCAGTCGTAAAGAAGAAGTGTTAAACACTTTTCACCTGTAGATTTACTCATTTTGTCATGTCATTGAGGTTCAAACACAAACCATCAGGGATAGAAATCACCAGGAATAAACCAACATACGATATTATCACGATACTCAGATGCCGATTTGTATCGCGCTTATGTTAGTCTCAACATTTTATAAATATCAAGAGCTGATATTAAATGTTTTATTTGTTCAGATTATCTTACACTTCTAAACAATAATAATTCATTATTAATAGAAAAATAATTAGCTCCTATCACACAGAATGCTCTGCCCCCTGAACAGTTTATCGCACTCCCCCTGTATAGAGGAATTGCAATATTGTTTAATTGGAATTGGAATCGAACTTTTTTACATTTTTTACGAGATCCCATTTTTATTTAATTTAGAGTACCGCACTGATTTATTTGTTTAGTCGTTAAGTTGTGACTGATTCTTCGTGACCTCATACCACCATAGCACGCCAGGCCTTCCTAGATGCTGTCCATGAGGTTTTCTTGGCAAGGATCATCATCATCAAGACCCTTAGACAGCGTTGAGGCGAGTCTTAAGACGTGTACCGCAGGACTGTCTCTTTCCAGGATTGCTTTCCATGTTTTGCGCATGCCAGAATGAGTCTTGGATTCTTTTGGTCTTGCTCGATTTGCTTGGACCACGTCTTCTTTGGAGCTACAGGGGCAGGGGGATTGTCCATTGTGCAGATTTCTTCCTCCACAGTAACTTGTAGGACAATGTTGAGCCATCCTGCACAGGATTGGCAAGGATACTGAAATGGGTTGCCATTTCTTTCTCCAGAGGACCATCCACGGGCAATTTTGGAAACGGCAATTAGCCTGATCTGTATGTCTTTGGATGTCTATGGAAGAAAACCGGAGAACCCGGAGGAAACACACCAAGCACGGGGATAACATGCAAACTCCATGGACTCGAACCCGACTCGGGAATCGAACCCGAGTGCTAACCACTAAGCCACCCGTGCCGCCACCACAGTGATACCTAGTTCCCCATTCTGACTGGGGGGAAGAAGAAAGAAAACAGTGTAGTGGTTAGAGGATCGGGCTGCTGGTCATAAGGTCATGAATTCAAATGTCAATATTGTCAATAAATGCCATTTACAAAGTCAAAACAGTACGGTGAAAGTATTTTTATTTTTCCTGTCCCAGCTGTGATATGGTACGACTGGATCAGTAGGCTTAAGGGCGTTGTGTGGCTTGGCAATGGCGAGACTTTTAAATTTCAGATCAGCAGCTGACCGACTTGACCCCTACCTACATGGCACCGCGCATGCCAACAACGTGTGAACTTCCGTTTATATGTAACGCGATCTGAATTATGTCAAATTGTGTCAGCTCTAATAGTGTCCTCGGGATTCAAAAGGGATTCAGTTGCCGCATCCCTTAGCTAGTCCCATTTCATTTCATTTCATCTCTCTTTTCCTCCCTTCTTCTTCTTCTTTTTTAATTCCTGCAGGAGAATGCATACAGATCAGGTTTCATTAAGTGCCTCCTTCGCATCTGCTCTCCCCAACTTGCCATTTGTTGATGGAATCAGATCAGAAGACCTACTTCGTTTTAAAGCACACGTGATATTTCGTATGCCGTTTTCCCTTCCTTTTAAACGAGTGCTTTTAACAAAAACATGGTAAGCAATTCACTTTCAGGGGCTTATATCCATTTGTATCTGGCTGATCTTATGGAGGCCGAAAGAGGTGCGGCTTCACCTGCCCGTAACCTCTACAGCAATCTTGCTTTATTGGTTGTTGAGGCTGGAAAGCCGCCAGCGTAACGCGATCTGCTCTGGTCTAGATAAAACCTGAGCGAGTCTTAAGACCACTGTGGGGTACCAAACCCTCCTCTCAAAGAGCCTCTGTGTGCCTCAGGCATTTGGTACTGTACTGTATATACCCTGTGTTTTGGGATAAACTCTGAGAAGAAGCACTCTACATCCAGCACATGCGACTTGCTCACTGCCTTATCGGTGGGGTGGGAGTTTCATTAAATCTGAGTTCGTGTGTGTGTGCATGCATGAAACTTCTTTATTAATCAACCCACTGCAGCCTGTATTGTCATAAACAGTTCATCATCCATCATGTCTGCATGCCATCCACCTCCTCTCGTCAACCTCCTGAGCTGGGAAACCACCTCCACTGTGTGCAATCTCATGCTTTCATGGGGAGCTTGCCAAGGATGGTGCAAGGCTATGCTTCGATGCTCGGTGTGCAGTTTTAGTTTTATTACACCCAAGCTCCTGGAGATCAGCTGAAGCAAACCTGAAACCCCAGGATTCCAAAACAGACCTCCCAGGCATCCCTAGATTCCCTAATATTTTGCTTCTCTAGTTTTATATGATCAAGCAGGCGGATGGAATGTCCTTCTCGAAGGGATTTCGTTCTCTCATCGAATCTCTGAAGATTTCTTCTCGTCGAATAGGAGTCTTTATTTTCCCGAAACCTACATATAGTCGCCTCCGTCTTGCTTTACTGTCCGAAACAGACAGACTATTGTTTGTGACATTTAGAATGCAAGCTCGAGTTTCCTCGTTGTCCTTCTATAGGGGTATTTTTATCCCAGCGTGAACTCCTGAGCAGATTCATGCAAGGACGGGCCGGTGGTCCTCAGAGACTCTTTTCACTCAGGATGGTGTGGGCCACAAGAACGCATCCCGTCCCAACGAAACTGTCTGTTTTTTGGGGCTGATTTCTTTCTAGCCCAGACTGCATTCTTGCAGTATCTTAAATGTTACATCAAAGATCCCTCACTTGGAGTGTAAGTAAGTAGGCAGTTTGCTTTGTGCACTCGAATGTCTGTGCATGTGTTCCGGCTTAAGAGCAAGATTAGGTCCAGTATAATGCATGAATAGATCACAGGGTCTCGGCTCTGCAAGGTAACTCTAACCCAAGCTTTGCTCCGACACCGACTACTCTTTCCTTCTCCATCGCTTTTTTTCTCTCCGCCATACAGCATTTCCCTTGCTCCCACGTGCTGGAGTGGGCTCAGCCTCGCACCTTAGAACAAAGCCAGCCTTGTGCCTGCCGCCCATAAAGCTCCTTATGTTTGTGTCTCTTTCATCAGTGTTGTTTTTGCTCAGGACAAAGGCCCCTCACTTGTGTTGCTCAGGCACAGCCGGACACCAGGCGAGCGGTGGGAGACGAGGGCATATAGCTGTGCCACGTCATTTGTCTGAACCCCCATATGTCACATGGGGTGGTATGAACATGCGTATGATGTCAATATGGTGATAAATCTGTTTCATTAAAGCTATCTTTTAAATCTGTTCAGTGGAGAAACTTCAAACCTTGGGACGCCTGAGGCTCTGTAAAATTAAGGAAATATAATTTTATATATTTTTAAAGTACGTGGGGCTCGAACACTGAATGAGTAAGGACTTACCCGTCAATCATGCTGTCTGTTAATTAAAAAAAAAAAAACTCATAACATTTCACAAGCATTAACGAGTTCTAGCCTTTTAGCTTTCGGGGTAGAAACATTGGGTGATGGGGAAGAAGCTCCCTGTGTTGAGGCAGAAGGTAAGAAGTCGTCCCAGACTGGACTTAGTCTAGGCCTCAGACTGGACAGAAGATCTTTGGAATGGAGCAAAGTGCCAGGACTGGAGAAGAGAGGCCCCAACCTAGACGAAAGTGGCCATGTGCTCTTTGAGTCCACCCAGAGACTTGGATCCAGTCAGGGGCTTTTTCTGTCCAGTTCAAGGTATCATTTATATAACTCAGTGCTTCTCCTTTCCAACCTGGGGCTTCTGCTCCCAACCTAGGACTTTTGGTCCCCAACCAGGGGCTCCTGGTTTCCAACCCGTGGCTTCTCCTTCACGGCCCGGGGCTTCTGCTACCCAGCCCAAAAATCTGTTCAATTCTACACTAGTTTTCTCCAGCCCAGATTTTCTTCTGTCCAACCAGTGGAAGGTTCTTTCATCCACTTGGGCCCTTCTTCTTTGCAAACTGGCAATTCAGCCCTGTGCTTCCCCAGTCCAGTCTGCATTCGTGGGCTCCCCAGGACTTTCTCCTTTCAAAGCTGCACTAGGTTTCTCACATTCCATTGCACCCGACGGAGTGTGTTATAATAAAGTGTTGCATTGCCTAATTGTAAAATATGTCTTTACAATCGTTAAATAACGATTTGACTTTTTTTTTTCACAGACTTTCTCCAAAGTCCTAAACCTGGAGCTGCGCTAAGACAAATACGGGTGTGTCCACGTCCTCTCGCTCCCCTTCCTGCATCTCGCTCATGCTCGAGGGAACGGAGTATGCTATTACAGTACGTCAGCCCAATGAGAGATTAATCATGGGACCAGTCGGGAGCTCTGAATTTCCCAGGACGATAGAAGTAAAAGATTTTCACAGCGAGACTCAAAAACGTCCTGCGTGAAAATGTATTCACAGGGAAAATCTTCCCATTTTTTTATTTTTTTATTTTTTTTAACTGCAGTGGGCCGATGTGACACAGTGGACACACAGGGTGGTAGAGAGCAAACACACACATACACACACACACACAGTCAGGCACAAATCCATCGAGCAGCAAACAAGCTTATAGTGCAGTCAGGTGCGGGCTGTGTGTGTGTGTGTGTGTGTGTGAGAGAGAGAGAAAGAGAGAGAGAGAGTGTGTGTTTAGGAAAAGAAGCTGCCAAATGGAATCAAAGGCCATGTGATGTGTGTGGAGGGAGAGTCTCTCTCTCTCTCTCTCTCTCTCTCTCTCTGTTGTGCAACCTACTGTACACTTAACACATTTTGTTATATATTTATAGATATATTCAAATAAATGTGTGTGTGTGTGTGTGTGTGTGTGTGTGTGTGTGTGAGACCCACAGTTCAGGCACGGATTACAGGAATATAGGACAAGCTTGTACTTTGTTTTCAGTGTAAATACAGATAGAGAGAGGAGTGAGATGGTCACATGACTGAGCTCTCCTTCAGTATCAGCATGTAGAGTGAAAAGTAAGCAGAGGAACTTGATGGTTGTTAACAAGATTAGACACTAGTACATACATACACACACACATACACACACACATATACACACACTTGTGTTGTAATAGCTTTTTACAGAAACCTGTTTTGCTGAATATGGAAATGCTGATTTTGCTGAATATGGAAATGCTGACAGTCCAAAGAAAGCGAGATACAGTCGACCCCCGAAATTGGCGGCGGTTACGTTTCTAGAGGGTCTGTGCATTGTGAAAGAACGCAAATTTTAGATGTGTTAAAAAAAAAAAAAGGCTATTTTTATAGTTTAAACCCTAAATATTCTCCCAAAACACTTTCATTTTATTTCAAACTCAGCGTAAGACATTACCCTAAAAAAAAAAAAAAAAAAGAATGTACTTTTTGAATGTAATGTTGGTATAAGTCCGGTAAATACAGTAATAATACACCATCCCAAGCAACGTTCTCCACTACGGTTGCTTTGTAAAAGAAATTATATAGTATTATATATTTTATATGAACATTTTGCAGAATTTACATAATATTTTATGTTGCAAAACTTTTATTGTTCTATAACAACAATTATATTGTATATCTAAAAAATTATATTGTTCTTACTATTTTATTGTTCAAAAGCAGGATAATTAAATATTGCCACAAAAAAAGGCAATAAAAAAAATTGCAGCGAAATTGCAAGGGTTTCCTCAAACAATTATTAGTTTGGTTCTAAGAAAAAAACTGTGGCTGACTGAATTCACAAACTCTGATGACTATTATGTGAGATCTTTATTTATGACCGAGAAATTGTAGACAGTTTAGAGAAGTTTGTTCAACGCTAGGTGTCCAAAAAGACTTTCTAGTGCATGGCCCCCTAAATTGCTTCTATTTAAAATATTTTTTTGACTCATGCATTTTAAGCCATAATTATATAAAAAAAAAGTGTTTAAAGGCTACATGTTTACATAGACAATTACTAGGGGCTGTCATAAAATTCATTTTATCGTATGAAAAATATTTGCAAACATTTCTTCTTGTTTAAAAAACCCGCGGTAAAGATCTGCACAATGCCGCTAGAGGGTCAAAACCAAAATGGCTCACCCGGTTGAAAAAATGTACAGTAAGTGTGCCTTATTCATGACAACGTGTCATCTCGTTCAGCTCACGAAATGGTGGAAGTTGCGAGTGACGTGGGGTACGAAATTCTGTCTCAGACTTAGGACAGGCTGCTAATCAATCCAATAGTTTTGGGCGGTCTGGCATAAAAACGTTTCCTAGCTGAAAGAAACTAAATGGGATTTCCCACATTCCAGAAATTTCACATTTGATCCGGAATTTATACATTCCTTAAGATTGTAGAATATTAAAAGGATTTTAATAGGGAAGGAAGTTCATCAGAAGAAGGTTAAAATAGCTTTCTTTCTAATTGCACATGCTCAAACAATGTAAAATGTCTTCTGTGTGTAGGTTTTAGAAGGTGGATTGTAGGTGGTTCGTGCCATTTTATAGTGAATGATAGAGACTGAAAGTATCCCAAATTCCTGGTTTAGTGTTGTGGAAAGTTTTTTTTTTCTGTTACTACTGGAGCACTCTTGTATACACCCCCCCCACCCCCCCTCTTTCTCATACAGGGGGTGAAGCGAATCCATTAAAATACCTACATCCAACCCCGCGCACTAAACTTACCAGATAATATGCCAGACATCCTGTATGCAAAAACTCATTTCAGGCAGATTATCCTGGACTTTATTACATTTATAGAGTATGAATAGAATTATTTAAAATGTATATTCCTTATACGGCTTATTCTGTTCAGGGTTACAGTTTGCCCGGAGCCTGTATCATTGGACTCGTCGTACAGCCTGGACAATCCATCGCAAAGGCACTCACTCACTCACTCACTCACTCACTCGCTCGCTCACACACTCACTATGGGTGGTTTGGAAACACCAATTAGTGTTTGGTGACCATCCACACAGATCCTGAGGCGGAAATCGACCCCGGACCCTGGAGGGATGAGGTGACAATGCTAATCACTACACCACCATGCGGCCCAAATTATACTATGTTATATTATTAGCATCATTCAACTCAAAGGGTCGTTTTTGTATTCTGTTTGAACTTGAACGAAGTTTACAGAAAGTTTGACTTTATCGCTCAGGGCTTCAATACAGAATAGTCGCTATCCAATTAGTACAAATGCTACGGTTGGGGTAGCGAGCAAGACTGACATTATTTCTGCTGCTATTAGGCAGGAGTAAACTTTACTCTACTTTGAGTTTAAGTGCGCCCCGTTTCTTTTTTTTTTTCTTTTTTTTTTTTTGACAACTCAGCTATGGCACTTCAGGACACTCAACTGGGTGGAGTTAAAATGAGCCCCACCCCACTAAGAAATGTAATAGGCATAAAAAACAGAGAAAATCAAATGTGTACACATTTCTTCTCTTGCTTGATTTCCTTGATATTGCGTAAGATTTGCAGGAGTCGGGGATCTTCGGGACAATCCCAGAACCTCCGAGAGAGTCGCACTGTCTGGTACGCTCTCATAGATATTTAATCCACATCCAAATCCGACTCTACTTTAATTTACTTTTATTGTGTAGAGCTAATAACTAGTTTGGATAATAAATGAATTAAAAAAAAAAATGCAATAAATTCCTTTCCAAGCTAGCGACTCACATCTACTTCGCCTAGCATTGTAACCTTAACCTTGTCTTTATCCTGTACAGATGTAAGACTTAAACACATTTCACGCCACGTTGGCTTGTTTTTTTTTCTTTCCTCTTTCCCAGAGCCGGTGAAAAACAGTCTAGTAGTGAGAGGGCACGACATGACGGTGGTGCTGTGCTGTAGATCACACACACGATCTCACACGCCTAGATTTTATCAGACTGCACATGCACATCTGTAGACACTGTGTGAACGACGTGAAGAAAAACAGAGAGCGAGAGCAGAACGCGAGCGCTCTCCGGTCTCATGTGAGCTGACACGCAAGGATAACATTACAGTTCCTTCGGCTAAGCCGCGCATTTTGCTCACAGTCAGCTCGAATGATCACATCCTGGACGAAACTGCAAGCTTACGTAACAGTACATGGATTGGATTTATTTATTTATTTCTTTTTCTAAGATTTAAATTTTTTTTCCATTCTCCCTTTTTTTTTTTTTTTTTTGACATGGAACACAATTTTCGGAGCACACACACCCTTATTGCATGGAAGTTTATCGATGCACATTAACACATCGTCTCCTCGCGGTAAACACATTAAAGAGAGCAAGACTGTCGAGTTCCTGTGCTCTTGAAGCTGAAGGTTTGACAAAGTGGGCTGTATTGTTTCCCAGCGAGTCCCGACTTCTCACACACACACACACAATTGCAGGCACACACTGTCCAGCTGTGACCGCGGCGTGAACGTCTCCCTCTGTTTATCCTCCTCTCCCCTTTGTGATCTGATTGCTGCTCATTACGTCCGTGTCGCCCGTCTGAATGAAGCCTTTCAGTGGTGTGTAATGATACCGAACGCCCTTGTCATGACACGATAATCACACACATGTACACACACGCCCACCATGCCTGAGCACACACTGTTCTCTGTGGTGGAGAATATAAAAATGTGACAAGGAAAGGGAATTAATCGGCGCACAAACGACCCAATTAAAGCCGAGTCCCGAAGTGTTTCATTTTTCACAGCGATACTTTTAAAAAAAATTAAAGGTCACATATTTTCTATTTCTTTAACAAGTTAACACAGGTCTCAGAGCTTCCACAAAGTGTGTGTGTGTGTGTGTGTGTGTTAAAGGCACAACTGAAATACCATTTCAATGTCCATGTAAATGAGCCACTTCTGAGCCACACCCCTCCAGAGAACGGAGCAACAAGCCAGGGGGAGGAGCTCTTCTTATGTGAGGTCACATTAGGGGAAAAATCTTAATGCCTTATTTATTTATTTCAATTAAAGGTCCCATATTTTCTATTAAATTCATATTTCTTTAAAAGGCTAACACAGGTCTCAGAGCTTCCATAAAATGTGTGTGTGTGTGTGTGTGTGTGTTTTAATAAAACAAAATGAAATACCATTTCAGTGTCTATGTACATTAGCTACTGCTAAGCCACACCCCTCTAGAGAACAGCGAAGACCTGAGCAACAAGCCAGAGGGAGGGGCTCTTCTCATATGAGGTCACATTAGGGGGGAAATCTTAACACTGGCTAATAATAAAAATAAATAAATAAATTTAAAAAAAAAAGAAAGGGGAAAAAAAAAAGGAAAAGAAACCAAGAAATTGCTTGATATCGCGCATGCACTGGACTGCAAATGCGCCCTCTTGTGGTGTACAAGTATACAACAGATGCGGAGAAATATTATGCAAAATCTCTTTGCAATTGTTGGTTTATATTTTTTAACCAGTTAAACTGTTTAACCAGTTAAAATCTATTAATAGGTGATTAGACGCAGTATCAACAATTAAATCCATTAAATCTAAACTGAACGCAGTTCAAGTTCATGTGGTGGTTGTTACTATAGCAACGGTAACATGTTCAGGGGAAAAAATGCATTCATATAAATGTTTAACACAGGAGATACTTTATTATTATTATTTTTTAAATAAAAGTCACATTTTCTATTTTTTTAATAAGTTAACACAGGTCTCGGTTGTCTTTCAGAGGCCTCAGCTGTGAGTTTTCACAAAGTGTGTGTGTGTGTGTGTGTGTTATAATGGTGCAACTGAAATACCATTTTAGTGTCTATGTAAATGAGCTAGTGCTGAGCCACGCCCCCCAAGAGAACGGCAGAGAACTGAGCAACAAGGCAGGGGGAGGGGCTCTTCTTATATGAGGTCACATCAGGGAAAATCAGAACATCGGCTAGTACAAAAGAAAAAAAAGATAAATGGGTCTTCTTTAAAGAAATATTGCACTTTTTAACAATTTATTAATAAGAAATTTAGCGAAAAAGTGTTTCTGTAATTTTTACATTTCTAGCATAAAAAACATTTCCTCATCAGTGCCTCTCTCTCTCGCGCACACTGTCTCTGTTTTTCTCTTTTTCAAAGCTAATAAATCAAAACTAATTGCAGTTTTCCATATCTATATTACTGAGAGGTGTTTCGAAAAATGTTGCCTTACGACATGCTGACACTGGAGACTCCCTCAATGTGAAGTATAAAACACTTCGCAGTTGGAGGCAGACATTTTGCACATTTCTCTTAAGTAATGAAAGAACCACAAATAGTTTAAACAAACAAATCTGCTAGCGAGGACAAGAGTGCTAGAAAGAAATTTGTCTGATTGTCTGATATCGCGCACGGACTGGACTGCAAGTGCGCCCTCTTGTGGTGTACAAGTTAAATATAAATGAGTGAGCTACGGTGAAATATTATGCAAAATCTGATTACGATTGTTGGTTAATTCTTTTGTAATAACAGTTAATTAGAGGCAGTATCAACAACTAAATCAATTAAATCTAAGTTTCATGTGTTGGTTGTTACTATAGCGACGCTAAGACGTTAAGGGGGAAAAATGCACTGGTATAAACCTGTGACCGAGGAGATGGCGGGGGGCGGAATTTGCATTGTTATTGATGATGAGACACTTTTTTGGCGAGCAGCTTCAGAATCTTTGGCTCTTCCCACTTCTGAATACTGAAAAGTAAACTTCTGACCGCTGAAAAAGCAAGCTCAAGTCTTCATTTGTAACGCTTGGCGAGGACACAAGATTCCTCTCGGCATATTTTTGAACTGGACGTGAGAACGGGACGTGTTTAATGAATCCTTTGTCTAAAATAAGTCAAAGTCCTCATCCTGTTAAAGTTTAAGGTTCTCCTCGGCCGTGTTTGTTGACAGACATCACCACACGCTAGCGATAGCTTAAAGTCTGGCTCGTGGGTTCTGCTTTCATGCTGTGTTTGTTTGAGGATTACCGCAGCTTGGACTTGTATAAATAGCACAAGTCTGGTCTCGAAATGTTTGTAGAAATGGAAAGCCGCAACGGCACGTCGTACTGGCGTTCCCAAAAAACAAGGAGCGCCTAGTTTTTAAAAAAATAATTTTTTAAGTGTATATATATATATATATATATATATATATATATATATATATATATTTTATTTTCTCGAT
>JAQMYJ010000006.1:24475404-24487183 GCA_030014305.1 Clarias laeviceps | reverse complement strand
TGCCACAATCAGGAAGTTAATATCACCAACCATTCCCATTTTATTAAGGTGTATCCATATAAATGGCCCACCCTGTAGATCGTCTCTGCTTGGAACCCTTCTTGAAACAGAAACTGCAGTACTTTAGAGTTTAGATGTTTGTGGATTCTGAGTTTTGCGATCACAGAGCTTGAATTAGAGAAATGAGTGTAAATATTTGCATAAGAAATGAAATGCTGTGGTACAGCAGAGAACACTGGAATAAATATTAACAATCTGTAAATACCATGATGTCATCGGGAAGAGTGATTGTTCTGTTAGTGGGTTTTATTTCAATGTTTTTTTTGAGTTTTAACTTTGCCATGATAATGAAACCATATCCGTGACCTCAGCAGCCCAAACCGAGGTGTAATTTAAATAAAAATGATTAAATTGGACGCTTCATTCTGATCGTACTCTGGGTGTGTGTGAGATCGTGTCTAATATTAAAGTTGAATCATTTATGTGTTTTGATCCAGAGGAAAGTTAAAGATCAGTAATGATTTTCTTTCCTCTACAGTAATAATGTAGGGTTGAGATTTTGAAAAAGAGTGAAGTCAAAACTTTTTTTCTTTTATTATTTTCTCAACTGAGATTACACAGATTGCCTTGGCACATGGTGCTGTGTTGTGTCTCGTGCTCGCTCGAGCAGTAGGTTAGGGCAGCGTGCCCAGATCCCTCATCTCTCACCTGGCCTGACTCCGCTCCGCCCCTAACTCATCTGCTCCTCCTACCACTCACACACACATGCACACACACACTTACTTACTTACTTACTTTCACTTTCAATTCAATTCAATTCAATTTTATTTATATAGCGCTTTTAACAATTGTCATTGTCGCAAAGCGGCTTTACACAATCAGAAGAATTATTTATTTCACTTCTGCTTTTTCTTTTGTGTTGAATTGTTCTTTTTCGTAATTTCATTCATAAATAAAAAAAAACCTGCCTGTGGGTGCCAAAATTTCTGAAACTTATTCAGCTTTTTAGATTCCTGTCAGAATCAGGTGGGCATCGGCAGTTAGTTAAACAGCGTAGTTTATGGTAATTGTGATTTTTAAACGCATCTAAATACTTTGCTCAGAAAGTATTGGCACCCTTGATGAAGAAGTTCTTAAAATATATTTGTGATTAATCTCATTATATATATATATATATATATATATATATATATAAAATCTAACTTGTAATTGGAGTCACCTTCTTTTTTTTTTTTTTTTTAAGTATCGTTAATACTAAACCCATGTGCTATAATTATTGGCGCCCTTGCATAATTTATTCTGGTGGTTCTCAGTTAGTTGTGGAGATAATCTGAGGCTGATAAAAGGATCAAAGAAATCATTTTCTTTTTTCACACCACAAGGTGAGTTTTCAGACTTTTTTTTTTATTTGATGACAAAGCTAGGCGCAAAAAAAAAAAGCAAATACCTTTTTTTTTATTATTATTTGTTATTATAGCTTATTTTATTAAAAGCATAAAGCAAATACACAACAAACACACACACACACACAGAGGACTTGAGAGTGGAAACACCACTCTGACCTTTCACACCAGCAGACATACTGATGGGATCACAACCAAAAACACAAACATGACCCTCGAACTCTGCCCTTTTGTATTTGCTGTGTGTCTTTTCTGTCTGGGTCACTAGGTCTCTCTCTCTCTCTCTCTCTCTCTCTCTCTCATTTACATCTTCCCTCTGTTTCTCTTCAGTTTATAGTGGCCTGATTGCTGTAAGTCATTAGGTTTGTGTATTCTGCTGGCGCTTGGGGAAATCCTAAAGCCTGCGCCACTCACTGCAGTTTGCACTTTGGTCTACAGCAATAAAACATAAGAGCTCTTAAAAACAAAAAAACAGGAGTGACAGAGAGAGAGGGAGAGAGAGGGAGAGCACCTTGTGGTGAAAGTTTCTCCGTATTACTGACTCCGTCTGTGAAAGATTTATATTATTCAGCTCGGCGGTTAACGATGGACGTAGCACAAAGTCACACAGAGATGAATGCTCTAGTTTTATCTGATCAAAGTTTTGCTTTTGCTGACGGATCCTCCCCTGGCAAACGACATGCCGATGAAAAAGATAAAGAAAAAAAACCCAGCTCTTGTTTGCAAACACAGTCACCGCCTTGGCCGTGTTTTATTCAGGCCTCGCCAGAGAAGTAAAGCTGCACAATTTTCACACAGAGATCCTCGCTCTGCTCGAGTACGTGTACACTCAGCACTCTGACCCTTCACTCACCCCGACTTCCTCGCATCGAGCCACGTTCCTTCCGATCCCGCCCTCTTCCTCTCTTCATCCTGCACTCGGCTCACACAGAATCCCTCCGTTCGACACTAAGACAATAACGCAAGTGTGTGTGTGTGTGTGTGTGACACAGGAAAAGAAAAAAGAAGTCAGTGTTGTTCAGGGATAAAGGTGTGGAATAATGAAATTTGCCCTCAGCCGGGGTCACACTATAGATCTGATTGCATGATTGCAGTCTTGGGGGAATCACATTTCACATACATAAGGACACACTCAACAAGAATGGGGATCTGGAGAAGTGTGGAATGTGTAAAGCTTTCAATTTCAACACCTGGAATAATACATCGTCACATCTGTATTGATTTAAAAAAAAAAAAAAAAAAAACACACACATATGGAAATGTAGTCCAAGCATTATAAACCCCAAAATTGTCTATTCACATACATTCTTTTCAACCTTCCACTACAACTTTATACACTTTATAAGATGAATTATTGCACCTGAAGTCCAGCCAGTCCAGTCCGATCCCACAGGTACGCCAAAGCGGCACAAATCACCGGAAAAAGTGGTCACTATAGAAAGACACCAAATCAGCCAGTGCACCAGAGTTTGGCCCGAACAGTCCCAGCAGGCAAAGAGCCCAAGGATGGCGACCCGACCTCCAGACCCCCCAGAACCCAAAGTCGATTGCAGCCGGGCAAACAAATCCGATCTGTGGAGGGTCCACCCCACTAATTACAGCACCCCAACATCCTGGTGCCACACACCCACACACACACACATACACACAGACACACACACACACCCAAAGGTCTTGTAGAGTCACACCCCTTGGGGCCAAGCCTGCCTGGTGGCACAAAGGGAACATAACCCCTAGGTGGTTTTAATGTTATGGCTGATCAGGGTATTAATACTGCTTTTTCTAATACAACAAAATTAAAGAGTCCTACAGTGGAACCTTGGATTACCTCGTATTTTAAAACACTCATAAATCAAAGCAAATTTTCCCATAAGAAATAATGGAAACTCAAATTATACAGCCCAAAAAAATAAATGCATAAAAATAATTAATACAAAATATTAAGTAAAAATAAAAGAAATTAACCTGCACTTTACCTTTGAAAAGAATCGGATTTTGATTATACCAGTAAGAGACGCGCACTAAGACCAAGCAGGGGAGACGATTACCCACAATTCCGCAGCACAAGAGAGAAAAACCGTTGGCTCAGTTGTGATCAACAAGAAGCGCATGCGTGTTACATGATACTCGGTGCTCGTAAACCAAGACTTGTTCGTTTTTTAAGACAAAATGTATAAAAAAAATCTTTGCTCATCTTGCGGAAACACTCGCAAACCGCGTTACTCGTAATCCGAGGTTTCACTGTAGATGGATTAAAAAAAATTTAACAAGAAAACAAAACACAAAGACTGTAATTATTAATATATTTAACATTTATGGAAAGATCTCCAGTGAATGTAAATGATAACTACCTTTTAACAGACACTCCATAATTTTAAAAGTAAAAAAATTAACAATATAATTTTAACTTATAAATCAATACATACAGTAAAAGTTTAAAGTTGTTGTGTCTGTACATTGAAGTTATTTGCAAAAAAAATAAAAAATACAAAATGTTGGGATGTAAGATGAGTAACAGAACACATCAAGATGTTTTTTTGGATTTTTGGTCTACTGAACTACACATAACAATGTATGTTAATGAGGTGCGTTTGGTCGAGTTTGAGGTAACATATATAGCAGGTTTTATTTCATTGCAGTCGGCCCACGGGAAGAGAAGATATGCTAATTTGAAAATTAAATGTATTTAAAAAAATTTACCTTCATCTCAAAATTCAACAGATGGCGCTGTACATTTTAATTAAGCAAATTGAATCAAAGGAACATCTATTTACTAAATAAAAACACTTGGCATTGTCTGACTTTATATAAAAAAAATTAAAATTATCCAATTCTTTGAGGTAATGGTTTATTACACTTTATGTTTATAAATTCCTGCTACAGTATCGCATGTTATTTCCCTTTTGGTGTCATTTTTGTTAAAAAAAAAAAAAAGAAGGTATATGTCGTCATCTGTCTGAGGTTGTACTTCAGTCCTTCACTCTACCCTTGTAAGAGACATAAAGCCTGACGCCCGGGTGTGATTTATTAGCACCTATTAATAACCGTGTGATAATAAACTGCAGTGTCCTCTTTAGGCAGTGAGGATTACACACAGCAGAGAGAGAGAGAGAGAGAGAGAGAGAGAGACGCTAAACCCTGCTTAATGTGTGCTGGTCGGGTGTGTTGAGTCATAAACCGTGACCCGGAGTCATCTGGTCGTCTGTGGTAGAGCGCTGATGCATGTGAGGGAGGAATGAGCACGTTAAAGGAGTGTAGAATGTACAGGAGTACAAAAGTAACATGGTGGAAAGTGTTGTAACATTAATAGGGTGAAGCACAGTGGGGGGATTACAGTGGGGTGAAATACGGTAATGAGGAACAGAGTGTGGAGTAAAGTAGTGGAGAATGGCGAGAGCAGGAGGGAGAGATAGAGTGTACAGTATATATAACGCCATTTCCACACGTATGTCCGGGTATTTAAAAAAACGGAGATGTTTCTCTGCGGTTTTGGACTTTCGTCCACATGCACGTGCAGTTTTTGTTGTTGAAAACTGAGTTTTTGGAAAACCTCCGTCCAAAATGAAGATTTTCCAGAACCGTGTGGACAGTGGAAACGGAGATTTTGGCTTGTTTGGTCAATTGTCTGTGTGCCGGTCTCCTTGATTTGACGTCAGCTTTGTTCATGAGGATATTTGTGTATAATAGTGGACTTGCGTGCAGTAAACTAGTGACTGTGTTAACATTGCTTACTGGACTTTTTACATGCGTGTATATACACATGCGTAGTTACTCACACATTACGTTCATGAACAGAGGTGCCTGAATTTCCTACGAAGCTCACAGCTGCTACATACAAAACTCCGACCACAGAGATCCCACGGACAGCGGCGACGGTTTTTGATGAGACCCAGTCGGACTCCTACGAAGCTCCACCGGTGATGATGTTTTGTCTAGGCTTCTGATTGGCCCCCTGTTGATTAGGGAGGCTAATATATATATATATATATATATATAATTTATTTTTTTAAACGTAGGTCGTTTGGACTGAATTATTAAAAAAAAAAAAAAGAAGTAGAAAAATCTCAGTTTTTAAGAATACCTGGCTACGTGTGGAGTGGAAAAATAAGAAACATCCATCAATCAATTTTGTGTTCATCCCCTTTCAACTCATCTATAAAATGTTCTAATGAAACTGCAGTGGAAAAGAACAAAAGTTCATCTCTCACTAAAGATCTCTAGATGTGAAAAGGAAAAATGTGATGGAAATACACTCCAGGACCACTATACCTGTTCAACAACAACAATTTAACGCGCTTAGGCATGTAGACGTGGGAAAGACCATCTGCTGAAGTATAACTAAGGAAAAAAAATATTGACTGGACCCATGAAATATAGGATTTATACCACTAAAGTTCATTATTGTAAAAGTTTTCCAGGTCCACAGTATAATTCTCTTTACTTTTTTTTGTTCAAGTAAAACCAATTAGCTTGAGATGTATTAAAGATAAGAATGTGGCCTGGCCAGCCATGACTAATCAATATCCATGCTTTGTAGAATACTCAGAAGAATATATATATTCATAAGAAATAAACTTGATGAAAAGTATAAAAGATTATAATGTGAACTTTAGTGGCTTGAAATGTTTTTCTCTTGCATGTTATTTCTTTTATTCGTCATGTATGTGGAATTAAATAAAATAAAAAATAAAATAAAAAACTTAGCTCAAAGTATTTAAGCTCATAAAGTAAAAGGATTTTACCTGTATTTGGTTACTGTTTAAAAAAAATAATAATTAGAATTTAATTATTGTTAAAGTATATATTAGTTTGTAGTACTTTGGAGATTTTAAAGTTGTACCGAATACATCTATATAGAATCATACAATACTAAGGTTAGGATTCTTCACAAAGAAAATCAGATCATGAAAATTCATCATCCATGATTAGTAGAAGCTAAAGTAGATGTTTAAATGTTACATCTTGTACAAAGCCATTATCTTTTTTTCAGCTTCACACTCCAGTCCAATAGGTGGCAATATAGCAAAAAACTGCACATAAAGTTAAAAGCAGAACTAGAAGTAGCAATATGTTGTAAAACATCTATAGTTATAGGCTATGGAAACGTTTTTCGTTTTCAGGGAAAGCAGGGGTGTAGTTTTAGATTATAATGTAATATAAGATTTATTAGATTATAATGTAATATAATGTTTGCCGAGACGTATTTGACCTAAATAATTTTAAGTGTGGATCAAAAATGGTTCCATTTACTCGATGAATGAATGAATGAATCCAACAAAGAGAGAACTTTTCATTAATTAAATAAGATGACCCAAGGTTGCACTCAGTTTTATTTTTAAAAACCCCGTACTCTGTGGATAGTATTGGCACCCTACAGCACCACATCCCTTGGTTTGATCCTGACCTCGGGTTGCTGTCTGTGCTGTGCAGAGTTTCACATGTTCTTGGGTGTCCTAATGGTTCTTTGGTTTCATCCCAGCTTCCAAAAACATGCTGGTGAACTGGCTAAATTAGTCATACTGTAGGTGTGAATGAACAAATGAACGGCATCTTATCGTTTATTGTTTTAGGAACACTCTTGTTGAATTTGAGGTAAATGCCAGTGACCCAGGAATAAGATGTAGCCCAGTGTGTTAAAGCTCTGGATTACTGAAAAGACCCCCTGCCTCACCAAGCTGCCACTGTTGAGCCCCTGAACAACCCTTAACTCTTTTATATTTTTTGAAAAACAGCCTTTCTGGTACGTTTTTGTCCCCAAAATGCCAGTACTGGCTCCATCACTATCTACACTCTCGTTCTTTGCTGTCTAGCGATGTTCAAAAATAGGGCTACATGATTAGATAAAAAAAAAAAAATTGCAATTTTTTATTTGATTTTAGATATTTGCGATTGTGATTTAAACTGTGATATGTAACTATTAAATATACAAATTTGTATTCAAACATATTTATCTAGGTTAACGGCAAATAATGAGACAAACGATCTCGTTAAGAGGATGTTTGTCAATACGTATACGATATTCGTTGTCTAAACCGTTGTCTATGCCAGGAGAATTTGGGTGGCAATCTGTTACAAGGCACACACATTCATACACTACTGCCAATTCAGAAATGCCACTTAGCCTAATCTGCATGTCTTTGGAGGAAACCGCAGTACGCAGAGGAAACCCACCAAGCACACTCGAACTCTCAACCCTGGAGGTACGAGACAACAGGGCTAAACACGACGCCAAACAAAGTATTGACAAATTATTGACAAAATCTATGTACATCCTTGACATTGTGTATATATCACCAGTAATACATTTCAGACTTTTTGCAGTTAAATAATCTCAGGTCCGTATCGCGATTTCGGGGGGGATGTTTTGTTTTGTTTTTTTGCGATGAATTACGCAACACTACTCGAAACCTGTATTGCAGTCTCTTATCTGTAAGTGTCCCTAGTGGACAATCTGAGAAGACATCAGGTTTGTTCAGTAAGAATCACTTACAACATAACTTGTCACATTAATGAGTATCTGGTCTCTGTAAACACCTCGAGAAGGCATGTAGAGCAGTCACATTTCTGCATGGTCTTTCACGCCTCCAGCGTACCCTTTAGTTCCACGTGCTCTGCTTTCCACCGAGATTGCACTCCAAACCTCCGGGAGTCTAATTACACAAACACTCATCTCGTTCCACGAGTAGCAACGCGGTCAGTCGTTATTCTTTTTTATGCTGTTTCAAGCCTGCCATTTTGAAATGCACAATTAGGACCATGGCAAGGAGCGAAAAATTAAAGATGAGAAGAAAGTGGTTTCAGTTCCTTAGGGCCAATTAAAAAGTTTCAGGAGCGGTGAGTGTGGCAGTGCGTAACTGCATTGTCAACTTATATGTCAACTAACATACTTTTACGTACTGTATATTCATTCTCACAAACAGCCATATAGTGTACATAGCTGCACCTGCATGGCCAGAAAAATGCCCACACCTCTTTTATTAAAATATATTAAAGAGCTTTATCCCCTTTCCGTTTCTCAAACACTTATTATCTCGTCACTTTTACAGCCTTAATTTATCGCCGTGTGCTGATTTATTTTTTCTCCTCGCAGCTGTAGTGCCACTCGAATCTTACCCTTCAACTCCTGACCCCTCCAGTTCTACCTTTTTCCCCCCTCTTTTCCCTTGTTTATCACGTGCAACCCCTTCCCTGCTTGCCTTTTTTTTCTTTCCGCTATAGCTTTTGAAACAAGAAGCTATAAAACTTATTTTATATGTCCTGAGTGTTTGAAGGCTCGAAGCTTTATGGGTTTGACCTGGACCTGCACTGGAGTGACTGCAGCAGGCATGAGCTGAGAAGAGCGAGAATAGGAGGACAGACGGATGGACGGACGGACGTAGGGAGGGAAGGACGGACAACCACACGTGTCGTCTTGTTATGAAAAGAGGCAGAGGAGGACGAGATGGGGTTGCGGGGTTGCGGAGGAGGAGACTTTTAAAGCGTGACCGCTGTCCTAGCCGTATTTATGGCTGCACATGGAAGTGCTACGGCGCTCGTTGCCAGACTGACTTAGGAGAATTTACGCGCCAGCAATCTGTCTAGCGCTCTTGTTTTGGCATGTTGCATCAGGACAGTTTGGACCGTGGACACACACACTCAAGGAAGCCAGCATCCTGAAAGCAGCCAGCCAAGCATTAACTAATACTGGATGAATGTCCCTTTGGCTCCACTCTCGCCGGCTTACGTCACGCACTTGTTTCGGTGCCCTTGAACTGAAGTGTGCTCCTGCAATGAATGTGTAATGTGGGACAGCCGGATGCAGGCCTAGTTGTGTGTCTGGTATGCACGCACACACCACACAGAGCCGACTGCTCTTTCTTCCAACAAAGCATTTTTAAGGCCTGGCTTCAATAGCCTTGTTTCTATGTTTGTCTTTTTTTTCCACACATGCATGTTAAGGAGTTTTGAGTTTGATCATTTTGAAGAATCTGGGAGCGAAGAAACTTTATCTTCTTTTAGCATCTTCTTTAATGACATCATCTGTTTGGGCAAACTGGCAGAAAATAGAGTACAGGCAAACTACCTTGTCCATAGGAAAGACTAACTGGACTAGTCAGCAAACGCAGAACATCTGAGGAACTTTCTGAGGAAACTGAGCTTTTTTAACATCTGCAAAAAGTTCCTACAGGGGTTTTACCAATCAGTAGTGGCCATATTTCTGTTCTGTGCTTGGGAGGGAACCTCAAAAGCAGAGGATCCACACACACGATTGAACCAGTTTGTTAGGAGAGCGGAATCTGTGGTTGACGCTTGAGCTGGTGCTGGAAAAGAGGACCTTTTGAACAAAGTGCTGTCCGTCTCGTCCAAGAGCCGTCACCCACTGTATGGAGCTTTGGCCAATCAGTGGCTGACTTATATCACAGACTTGCTGTAATCGCAGACTCATCTTTAACACCTCTTTATGGTGCCAGGGGACATGATTGTGATTTTTGATTGTGATCGTCCCTCAGCCACTATTCACTCTGAGCTATACATGTAGCTCTACTTTATAACAGACTGCTCCAACTCGTCATGTACATCAATCTTGCAGCGCTCATTTTTTGCAACCCCAGGGTCGAGGGTTCGATTTCCATCTCAGGGTCTGTGTGCATGGATTTAGCAAGTTTTCCTCATGCTTGGTGGATTTCCTCTGGGTCCTCCGGTTTCCTCGCACAGCCCAAAGACATTCAGGTTAGGCTAGCTGGCGTTCCCAAATTGCCCATAGTGTTTGAATGAGTGTGTGTATGTGGGTGCCCTGCGATGGATTGGCACTGATGAACCCCACTCTGTGTCCCAAGTCTCCTGGGATAGGCTCCAGACTCCCCACGACCCTGTATATTGGATAATGGTTCGAGTTCCGCCTCGAGGTCTTTGTGCATGGAGTTTACATGTTCTCCCCGTGTTTGGTGGGTGTTCTCCAGTCCAAAGACATGCAGGTTAGGCTAATTGGCGTTCTCCAATTTCACATAGTGTTTCAATGACAATCGGGCATCATGCTGGCAACCGGACCCCTTAAATTAACTGGCACAGAAACGACAGATATATCTCCAGGGTGGGGAGTAATCCATCATATGATGTGCCGGGTGGCACGTGGACAGACCATGCGGCATATTATAATTTTTTTTGTTGTTTTTTTTTTTAGCTAGTGCAACTACATGTTTATTGTATTACTATCCTTGCAACTGGATGTTTGTAATTTCCTTATGAATCAATAAAGTATCTCTATCTATCTATCTAGCCATCCATCCATCCATCCATCCAATAACTTGCTTTACCGCCACCTTGTAGGTCTCACTCTCCCTCATCTTCTTGTCCTTGAAAGCCGATTTTTGCAGTCCAGTCTGACCTTCCTGGTCTTGTTTTATCTTGCTCTGTCTTTTGTCTGCTTTTAACCAGCACTCCCACACACTCTGTCTTCTCTACACTTTCCCTCTTCCATAGCTTTAAAAACGTAATGCTGGTTCCAGACTGGGAAGCTTTGTTCAAGCCTGGCTGTCGAGCTGAAGATACGTACAGAAGAAACCTGTCAGGCGCAACAGTCACGCGGAAGCTGCAAGGAATCCAAGGTGCTCTGTGTTTTAGATTGTGGGCTGAACCGCTATATCTTGTCAAAACCGCTCGCTGTTTTCCTGAGCGTAAACAAAGCTGACGGCGCGTAGAGCCGACCTGACAGGTCACATTACACGTGCAAACACGACTCGCGTCAGAACCCGAACTCGTGTCATGCGTCAGAACCAAAACCCACTGACGAAACAAAGCTGCTGGTGAACAACGTCTTGCAGACGTACACATGAAGCGTGTCTAATAGGAACAGACTTCACCTAATTATTAAATAAAGATTCCCCTTCTTTCTGTCTTTTCTTTTTCATCGTTCTCTTTCTTCTTCTCCCCCTTTTTTTCTCCTCTTGTATTTAGGATGCTGAGGATAGTTAAAGATATGAGATGTTTGCATAATGTTGTTGTGTGTGTGTGAATAGCTGTAGCGCTGAGTCGTTTCTCACTGCAGCGTTGTGAACCTGTTGTGTTCCAGGCTGTGGCTGATGGTATTGGTCACCGGGGTTGAAGCGAGCGCTGGGATTGGTCGGTGAGCGTGGCTCCTCAGAGCTGTGGGATGGCCATCTAACTCGGCGACGCGAATGACAGGCGTTCGTCCGCAGGTGGGGCCCGCCTCAGTCTCACATGATTGGCTGCTGGATGGAATTAAGGTGAATGGAACACATGCCCAAGGAGCAGGACCTTAACCAATCAGAGCAAGAAGAGAAACGGTGAGTCACTAGCTCCTCCTCCTCCTCCTCAATGATCATATAGCTCGACATGACTCTAACGGACTCTGATTGGTTTTGACTGACTCTGACTCA
>JAQMYJ010000006.1:24427878-24440825 GCA_030014305.1 Clarias laeviceps | reverse complement strand
AAGCAAGCTGCAGTCACACACACACACACACACACACACACACACACACACACTTCCTTTGTGTTGCCCTGAACCTCAGCCCAGAGTCTGGGACGATGCCTATGAGTTTCGTCTTTGTGTCTGATCTGATTAGAAATCAAAAGAACAGACAGAAGTGTGTGTGTGTGTGTGTGTGTGTGTGTGTGTGTGTGTGTGTGTGTGTGTTTCAGGGTTTGCTGTTCTTTGGGTTTAAGGGTTTCAGTCTGCCTTCCTTTGTTAGATTATAAATTGTGATCTCTGTGCTTAATCAGAATCTGTCTGTGTCTCAGTTTGTTCTTGAGACAGAGAGCTGATGACATTTTTTAGTCTGTCTGTCTGTCTGTCTGTCTGTCTGTCTGTCTGTCTGTATCATTACATCCCACGAATATGATATCAGAAAAACTGGTCAAAACCCCAACTGACTGACTGATCTCTTTTCTCTCTCTCTCTCTTTTAATGTCTGTCTGTTCCTCTGTCTTGCACCTTAATTCTCTCTCTTTGTCTCCTTGTCAGTCTGTCCGCGTCTCTGTTCTGTTCTTTATTCTCTCTCTCTCTCTCTCTCTCTCCTCACTGTTTCTAATATCCACATCCTCTTCCTGTGTTTTTCATTCACAAAAGGGAAATGCTAAATAATAAAACTTCTCACCATAGGGTTCTCTTTGTCTCTGTGTGTGTGTGTGTGTGTGTGTGTGTGTGTGTGTGTGTGTGTGTGTGTGTGTGTGTGTGTGAGAGAGAGAGAGANNNAGTCGTTCCACTTTTTCAATACTGAACTTTGCATTTTTTCCTGACACACACACACACACACACACACACACTCTCTTATAAAGGCTTACCAAAACTCACTCATGAACACACACTCTCTCCAGCCAATCCAAACACAATCTGGACGTCGATTAAGGAAGTGCTTTATGAACGTTTCTCAGAATCACACACCCGGCGGCGAGCGCCTTCACCTCCGTCATATTCTCCCTTTTTTTTTTTTTAGTTTATTTAATAAAAATCAAAACACTCAGGACCGGCAATTGAATTTAAGAGCAGCTGTAAAACATGCTGTAAACTTTCATTCGGATCACACCAGTGACATTACAGAGCCATATAAAAAAAAAAAAAAACACTTCTTTATTTCCACTTGAGAAATCAGGAACAGCTGGACAGAAGGTGTTGATTAGTTCTCTACAACATTTTTTTTTTAAATTATTGATAAAACCTTCTCATTTGAAAATGGATCAATATTTATTAATATTGTTTTTGAAAGCAGATGTTTATTTAATGTTTATGGAAGGAGTAATAATATAATAACAAATGTAATTTAAATTAAAAAAAAATTTCACACTGTTTCACTCCTCTTCCAAACATGCCAATTCAGTGTCTATGTAAATGAGCTACCATTGAGCCACGCCCCTTTAAGAGAACAGAGAGCGGAGATGCATGCCGGGGGAGGGGTTTGTCTTATATGAGGTCACATTAGGAGTAAAATCTAACCATCTTGTTTAAACCCCTGATTAAAAATGTCATTTTTAAGTATTTAAACATAAAACAATTTTTTTCCAAATAACACGTTGAGTGTTTTAATCCTGGCACTGTGTGTGTTTAACGACGCTCATGGCACACAGCAGCTGCAGTGGATTGTGGGATGTCAGAGTAGCCACTGCAGTGCTGGCTCTCGTCCCGCTGCAGATCCGGAGGCTGATTAAAGCCATGCGTGTGTTGTGTCTTTGTGTCTCCTCCCCTCCTCCCCCCGATCCCTGACAATCTGTCTTCCTGTCTGTACACACAGCTCGAACGCCGTCCCTTCCCGTCACGTCACGTCTCATCCGTCTCGTACTGTTTACCGTTCGCAGAACGCTCGAGGGTAAAGTTTAAGGATGTGTGTAATAACCGTACTGATTGCGCGGCCGAGCTCTGAGACGGCGAGCGCCGTGTCCCCGATACGCCCGAGTGACCACGCGGCTGATTTTCCACAGCCACTCGCACTCCCGCTCTGACTCCTCGTCCTTCCTGAAGCTGAACACAAGCGGCTATTGTGCGCTCAGTAGACCAGCAATCAATCACTTGTAAGTGCTCTCAACAGGAAGGAGCTGAACAATCCCACGAGCCCCTGCGCCACACCTTTCCCTACTATATAATATACAGTGCTGTGCATTATGTTCCGTAGAATGTAGAATTGTTACTCTTATCATGATGAATACAACAGCGTACCTGATCGCGA
The DNA here is from genome assembly GCA_030014305.1 of Clarias laeviceps. NCBI lineage: Eukaryota > Metazoa > Chordata > Actinopteri > Siluriformes > Clariidae > Clarias > Clarias laeviceps. Next base: position 24,438,598 of record JAQMYJ010000006.1, on the reverse strand, counting down.
GGTCGATCTACACACGGAAACTACATACGGCGAACTTTTGTCCGCTTCATGAACGAATAGGGTATATATGAGAGAAAGGAAACAGCTGTTGTAGAAAAATAATCAGTTATCTAATGATGTAATAAAGCTGAGTTGACGTTGATAGAAGGTTCCTGTAAGTGCACATGGTGTGTGTGTGTGTGTGTGTGTGTGTGTGTGTTTGTTCCTTTGTAAAACCCTTAACCCCGAATGTATGGAACATTTTGGAAGGAGTCTCCAATGTCAGACGTTTTATACTACAGGGCTTTACATCCTTCTTTGTTTTTGTTTTTTTAATTAATGTTAATTCAAAAGAAGCTGTTGCAGTAGGCTAAATGATATCAGGAGCGAACTCGCACAACATTAAAGATTGATTCGGATTATACAAGTACACAAAAAGTAAGAAGAATATTAATAAAAATGATAAATGATACCGATATCATCTTTTGAAAATAGTTTTGTGCAGCCTGTACTTTTATTATGCTAATTAGGCCCAACTTCCTTTCTTTCCATGGCACTGAGATCATGTGACCCGAGACCTCGTTATAATTTTCATCAAAACAACCATCATGGCGGACGCAGAGCCACAACAACTCGCAAAATAAATTTAGATTTTTTTCGGGATCTGCCAAGAAAAATCTTCACTTGTTTGGGTTTCTGACATCTTGTCACGTGACCGTTGTATTTGCATTCTCGTTAATATTCATTAGCGTCTGCCAAAGGTGGGCGTGTACACAGGATCTGTGTTCAGTTATTTCAATGTTTATACAACACGTTGTGTTTGCTGTGTATAGTGACTTTATTTTATTTTTTCTCTTCATTTTAATATACACTATCTCGCCAAAAGTATTGGCTCGCCTCGGGTTTACCTTGATATGAACTTTAATATGATGTTGGCCCCGCCCCCTTTGCAGCTATAACAGTTTCAACTTCTCTGAGCGAGGCTTTCCACAAGCTTTAGGAGTGTTGTCCAAAATGTCTCGGTTATGCTCAAGCATTAAAAGAGTTCCTTTCACTGGAAGTAAGACGGCGGAGCCTTAACTTCTGAAAATCCAGCCCACACGGACATGGATGAGCGAGTTTAGTGTGGAAGAACTTGACTGTCCTGTACAGAGTCCCGACCTCAACCTGATAGAACACCTTTGGGATGAATTAGGGGCGGAGACTGCGAGCCGGGGCTTCTCGTCCAACATCAGTGTCTGGAAGAACGGCCGAAGATTCCCATAAACACACTCCTAAACCTCGTTGAAAGACTTCACAGACAAATAATAGCTGTGAAGGGGGCGGGGCCAACATCATATTAAACCCTATGGATTAAGAGTTGGGTTTTACTCAAGTTCATGTGCATGTGGAGAGCAAATACTTTTGGCAATATAGTGTAGATTCTTACACATGATGTAATATAGATTTTGAGAACCATGTATGGTGTGTGTCAATCTGTAAATATAACTAATGCCCCCGTCACACTCTGAGAAGGAGCATGGAGTTCCCACTGCATCCTAAAAATATCCAAGAACGCAGCAGGAACGGAGAAATGGAGAAAAAAACAAACAAAAAAAACGTACATTTCTCAAGTTCATACTACTTAGCCGCGTCGCTGTCAAGTTCTCAACTGCTGTGTTGTCATGGCGCCCAGTCAGGTTGGTATAAATACTGCAACGCACTCGTTGCTTTTTCTCATGAAGTGATGGATCCGGTATTTATACGAAATTCTCTGACGTTAATGCACTGATAACCTGCTCCATTTGCACCATAAACCCGATGAGCACCAGAAGAAGCTAATAAGAACTTAATGCTGTCGTCTTCAACAGTGGTTCTCAACCGTATCCCTGAAGAACAGCAGTTTATAGCGTTTCTCCTGCTCACCCCACCAACTTCAATTAAGAAAACACAGTTAATTAGTTGATTAATTAAATCAGGAGTGCAGGGAGCTGAGAAAGCACTAATCTCTAGAGTTCTACAACGTGGCATGGACCTACCAGGGTCATAGCACAAGGCTAAAGAGATCCTTGTGAGGCGTCGCAGCGCCGCAATGATGACTCAGTCAGAACGCCATTAATGCCGTCTTTCCCGTCTGAGCCATGCGAGTTAATGACGTCCCTATGAGGTGTTGGTTGCACCATTAACTGGGCGATGCAGTTGTTACTTATTGTCCTTATTAAGTTCTTCCTGTTTCGTGTCCAAAGAAAGCACTGGAGCTCCACGTCAATACTAACTCCTTACACCGGTTTCTTGGCGCTCCTGACAAGTTGTACAAGTTTTTACCCAATATTTTGGCGACGTTTTGGAAACATGGCTCGGTGTGACGGAGTGGAAATGGATTAAAAAGTATGATGTGTCAAAAAACGCAGTATATTGTTCGCAAAATTGATGTTCTGTGCTAAATGTTGGTTTCTGATTGCTCTGTGCGTGTGTCTGTCTTACCAGCCTGAAGACATCGGCCAGTCTCCTGTAGCCCCCACGTCAGACGGGGACAAAGTCGACCTGGAGGCTTTCAGCGAGTTCACCAAGATCATCACGCCAGCCATCACTCGCGTCGTCGACTTCGCCAAAAAACTGCCCATGTTTTCAGAGGTGCGTAATAAAGCACATTGCTCGGGAGACTAGATGCGCGTCCAAAGGCTGAAGGATGAAAGTATGTATCTCTGCGACGCTACATCGGTCTTTGCTATGAGCCGTGCTGTCCAAATTTAGCCCACGAGCCGCGTACCTTAAACACCGAGTGTGTACATTCCTGTAGTGTAGACTACACAGAGGCACGTATGGGAAGGACATTGTTATTGTCTGCACGCTGAACGTACACACTCCTTCACAGGCCGCGGTCGGGGAAAGATCAAGCCGCTGTCTCTCTGCTCGGCGTCTCGGCCGTGAGTAAGAGAGGAGACAACTCTTACTGTCTCCCAGATCTTCCACGTCTCGTATTTCATACAAAATGAACATGTTTTTTTCTTACTGTACCGCGTGTCCTGTACGGTTTTCTTTACACCAGGCGGACATTAAAATGAAATCACTCATTTATGTTAAGTTATGGATCTGTTTGAGAAATCCAGAAGTGCAATATAAATCTATCGATGATCCAGAGTCTGTCAGAACAAAAACACACCAAAAACTAGCAGTAACGTTCTTTGTAGCCGAATTATCGCGTTTCATTTGTCAGTCTTTGTTGATCGTAACGAAAGAAAGACATCTTCGTACCCGTGTGTATGAGGATGAATAACAATCAGCCGTGAATAACTAAGTGATTTGGACTCGGTGACTCCAACACTCTGTACGAGGCAGAGCTCACACAGCTGAAATAACAGGAAGTGCGCTGCAAAACACGACATCTTAGCAAGTGAATTATTCTCGAATCACGTCAAAGTTATCTACACTTTCTTGAAATAACACTAAAACAACCCAAATATGAGATTGTTAAAGCTTATTTCTAAGTCAAAGTTTACTAAAAATTTAGGCAGGAATGTTTCGCTCTATCGGCAGACAGTTTGGCTTCTTTCAAGAAAGAAATTCCTCAAACTAAAACTTTCTAAAAAAGTTATCTGCCAATAGAATTGTTTAACAATTTTGTAAAATTCCCTAGAGATAAGGTTAATAATCTTATATTTGGTTTGTTATTGTGTTATTTAAGAAATGAAAATAAATGCAACTAGATTCCAGATATTTTCTCTTGAAATGAAAAAGATGAATTTGTTTTTTTTGTGGTGTATAATGAGAGCCAGACGCAGACATTCTCATGTGGAAGTGGAAGTTATTTTTGACTCACATCTATGCCGGTAAACACAATCTATTATTTACACTCTTGGCCGGCAATTCCTCGAGGCTTGCCCGATGATGTGCAAAGAGAAGCAGAAGTGTGTGTTTACACAGGAAGCCGAATGTCCTTGAGGAGTGTGTGACGCTCTGGACCCTGAAACACAACTGATCTCGGGTACCGAGTGCTGATAATAAAGCAGGCGTCTTATTTCTTAGGTTTGTCTTGTTTATTTTTTGCCCATTGTTCAGTTCTGCTGTAATTAATGTTGACGTTTTGTGTGTGTTTGTGTTTGTGTAGCTGCCTTGTGAGGATCAGATCATCCTGCTGAAGGGCTGCTGTATGGAGATCATGTCTCTGCGAGCGGCCGTGCGGTACGACCCCGAGAGCGAAACCCTGACGCTGAGCGGAGAGATGGCCGTGAAAAGGGAGCAGCTGAAGAACGGCGGTCTGGGCGTGGTCTCCGACGCCATCTTCGACCTGGGCGTGAGCCTCGCGCAGTTCAACCTGGACGACACGGAGGTGGCGCTGCTGCAGGCCGTGCTGCTCATGAGCTCAGGTACAACACGCAAGGTTTAGGGTCGGCTTCGTGTTTAGGCCATGAATAAATCACACGCCCTGAGATTTACATACAAGAAAAAGAGAAAAAGATTACAAGATTTAGATTTTGAGATGATGTTCGAGAGAAGTGTTTCGAGATTAAATTTAAAAAAATTTAAAAAGTTTTAATATTTCACCTTGTGAGCAAAATGTGTTAAACACTTACTGTGATTTAAAAAAAAATCTGTTTTTAAATCATTCCCCATTTAATCTAAATATTTTTTTAGAAACAATTCATGTATACATTTATCATACATACATTCTTAAATATAGTCAAATTGATGTAGCACCTTCTATTTATTTATTTTTATTATTTATAATATTATTTATTATATATTTTCTATTACAAGAAACTACATGTAAAAGTATACAAGTTTACATACATAAAAATTTTATTACAAAATACATTCATAAACATATTTTTACCCTTTTTGTAAGATTTTAATTTTATTGTACTGTTTGCAGATTATTTTTTATATCTTCTGTATAAGTCTTTGTTTGTATCTTCCAATAAAATAAGTACATTTAAAAACTTCAAAATAGTACTTAAAACAATAGAAATAATATTATATTTGGTTTTTGTAAGAAGTATAAAGCAAATCATTTGGGCCAGATTCAAGATATTTTTAACTGAATTAGATTTTTTTTGTTGTTATATCGTATATTTATATAGATAGATAGATAATGGATCTCCAAAGATATACTGTATAATCAACCGGGAGAGCGTGAACAACTCACACACGCATGATCTTTGTTTATCATCACCGAGTTACTGCAGCAATACGGCATGACACGTGATCAGCAATACGGCATGACACGTGATCAGCAATACGGCATGACACGTGATCAGCAATACGGCATGACACGTGATCAGCAATACGGCATGACACGTAGGTGATCAGCCTGTGGCTCTGCTGAGGTGTTATTGAAGACCAGGGTGCTTTGATAGCAGCCTTCAGCTCGTCTGTATTATTGAGTCGTGAGTTTTATTTGTTGTGTGTGTAAAGAGAGAGAAAGTATGTACAAAAAATGTATACAATGAATAACGTTACATAATATTACATATAACGTTACATATAAAGTGTGGGAGCACTTTAGTCTTAACTCAGCCAAAAAACTCTAGAATCAGCAAAAAAAAAAAAAAAAAAAGGAGCTTGAGTGTGGTGAAGTGGTCGAAGCCAGGAGAGAGAAATTCACCTGAACAGTTCACCCGACTCATTTTCCGTCCTCTTTCCCTTTTCTCATTTCCAGACCGCTCAGGTTTGACGTGCATGGAGAAGATCGAGAAGTGCCAGGAGACGTACCTGCTGGCGTTCGAGCACTACATCAATTATCGCAAGCACAACATTCCCCACTTCTGGCCCAAGCTGCTGATGAAGGTGACGGACCTGCGCATGATCGGCGCGTGTCACGCCAGCCGCTTCCTGCACATGAAGGTGGAGTGTCCCACCGAGCTGTTCCCTCCGCTCTTCCTCGAGGTCTTCGAGGACCAGGACGTGTGAGCGCTAGGAAGAAACGGCAACTTTATTTAAAAAAAAAACAAACAAACAAAAAAAAAAAGTACACCCTTGACCATCTCCGTCCCACAGTCCTGGTTCTGGTCCTGGTCCCGGTCCCGGTTTGTCCGACTTCCCACGCGTCAAACGCACCAGCAGCATCATGGCAGATTGGCAGAGGCAGGACCTTCTCCGGGGCTTGTGTTCTCCTGCGACGTTTCACAGAAACACACCTATTTATTCTACATTTTGCTTTTTACCAAGCGTCTAACCTCTCGCTCTTTTTACGTTTTATTGTCCGCCGAACCGATTTACAGGTGGCCCTTCTGTCTCCGCGCTACGTCTTAGACTGATCTACCTGAACCTGAACCTTAGCAGCTATGGACACAAAAACACACATACAGAATGCATACACACTTGCATCTTTCTAACCTCAAGTCAAAACACTTCAACACACACTCACACACTGGCGCACACACACACACACACACACACACACACACACACACACACACACACACACACACACTACTCCCACACCAGCTACTCAGAGCAGCTCTGTTGCACAGGGTGTGTACAAAAACCAGGCGCTATTCCAGCGCTAACGTGGTGTTAGCTAGTGGTCAGGCTATTTCAGTAGTCGAAAAATTCACCCTTGTAGAACTAACGATGGCCACCAGTGTCTCTGGCGTTCTTTTTATTTTCTTTCTTACACACACAAGGAAGCAGATCAGCGTAGTAGCATGTCGTAGTAGAGATGTCGTAGCGCGACTCGAACAGACCTCATTCCGCTGAACGCAGTGAGCCGGTGTGTTGGCTGGGAGGAAAATGTTCACGACTGAATCAGGTGCTGGATTTAATTCGAAGAAGGAATTTTCTAAAAGTATGTACACTCGCCTGGAATATAGAGCACTTCCAAGAACAAACACAGACCCACAACACGTGTGTGTTTGTTTGTGGTTCTGCCTGGTGGACCCCTGGGTTTGTAGCGTCACTGGTTATCTGAGCCGCCATATTCACATCCGTACTGTAACCAAACTGAATGAGAACAAATATGAACCAAAAACAAGAAGGAGGAACCGGAGTGAACACACACACACACACACACACACACACACACACACACAGCGTTTACTCATCCTTAGCAGCTGCTTGGTCAGGGTGCCAATATATAGGACATATAGCTAGCTAAATGTATTTCCTTTGACTAGGTTCAAACAAACGTGAGCGCACAATTGTAGTGAACTCTAGTCGAGGCGATATATGAACTAGAGGGATGGTGAGAAATTCACAACCCATCCCGACACTGCTGACATTTCTACCTCTCAGGTTGTTGTTGTTGTTGTTGTTGTTGTTTTCTCCAGTGTTTCCAGGGTCATAGTGGTAGGGTTCATGTAAAAAAACAAAAACGCCCACTTAAAGTTTCATTCTAGAGGTACATAAGTGATATTTTGAGCACTTAACAGATACATATAGTGAAACTGCGTTATAGCTATAAATTAGACAATTGACTTAATTGCGTGAGAATATATAATAAATTTATACACTGCGGAATAAAATAAATGTTTGAATTAGACTGTGCACGCTTTTGCGTAGTATAAAAGCACAGTTCCAGCCTTTCTAAAGGACTAGACATACAGGATACACTTTGGAGAGCTTAATAGACAGTAGACTTATTCTGTAATGCTAATGATATTTAAACGTTTAAAGTGTAAGGTTCAAGGAAGCTAGAAATGCTTCACACGCCGCGGAAAAGCGTCATTTTATTAAATGTGAAAAAAATATCTTGTTTCGTAACGTTACCATAAACCGAATACAAGATGTTAAACGTTTCCCAATTTATTTTAGATTGTTCCTTTACTATTAGCACTTAACCCCGTTTCACACAGGGAAATAGCCGCCGTTGCTCCACAAATAGTTGCCCCACTGTGTTCTGTATGAAGGAAACGAAGGCAGCCTCGTGGGTCGTTGCCTTTAATCCGAGAGAAGATGTAGCGATGACGAGATCTGTGTGAGTCCCGTTAGCGCTGAACGTTTTGAACGGCTTTAACTTTTTTCGGTATCTAATATCGAGTAACCCACCGCACTTAGTTAGCGCTAAAGCCTGTAGTACGCGAAGAACCGTGAACTGAATGATCAGCTGGAATTGAGACTGATCATCATATCTTTGGATCGCATTAAAGTGTTTCAGTAGAGTGCAGTACACAACACTGGGCTCATTCTGGCATTCAACAGCCTCAGCGTCTAGTGTGACTATTTGATATAAAAACAACCATTTTCTAAAATAAAAGAAACCCACATTCTGCTTTATAATTTACAAGAATTCGTCTTCGTCTGTGATTGGTCAGCTTACCAGAGCTCTGAAATAGGATCCAATCCTGGAGCGTTAAGGCGGGACTTAAAGGCAGCTCAGTTTAGAGACTCGTCAGTTAGAAATAACAGTGAAGCAGACAGTGAGCTCTGGTTTTGGCGAGTGATGTAATTGTGCAGGGCTAGCACCTCAACACTCGGTTCACTCACTCTTATTGCTTCGAAAGCAACAGTATACGTGGTATTTCCGGCACTTATGGTACATGTCACACTAGACGCTGAGGCTGTTGTGTTAAACTCCATGTCCATATTCTGAGCCCAGGATGCTACGTGCTGGTTGAAAGCGGCTTAGTACCGAATTCGTGGGATCTGTTTGAATTACACAGCGAAATATTGACGGGGGTTGTTTATAACCTTTTCAATGGTTAAAGGGGCTTCAATTTTTAGAAATAGTTGTTTAAAATGAACAAAACTGTTGAATACGCTAACAAAACAAGACTGGTTCGATCCTGAAATTAGTCTCGCAGTAGGTTTAATTCACTCTATTGTAATGTCATGATAATATGTAATACTGCTTCATACGACATGCAGACTGGAACTATTCTTGCGTGAAAACGGCCCAAAATAAACCAGATCATTATTAAGTTTACATTTTTTTTTTTTCTTTTTTACCTCTTGCCCTTCAATACCCTCACCTTGTAACCCCGCCCACATACCTCGTACCTCGCACCCGATTCGTCTTCGGATCCATCCACCCTGCTCCTGATGTGTTACAGAGCAAAGTACAAACTTTATACAAACTTTAACGAAAATAAATATCCGTGTTGCTAACTAGCTGACGATGCTCGGTTTGTTCCCATAGCAACCGACGTCTCTGTAACTCACGGCTAAGGCTAAGAGTTCCTCGCTCACAAACCCGGGAATAAATTCAGGCTCGTATCCTAACCAGGCTAATTAAAAGCCCTGAATTGGTATTATGTTCCTCCCAGACTGACCACACACACACACACACACACACACACACCTCAGAAACCTGTAAAGCCTCATTACTATATGCACTAAGGTGCTGTTTCTCTAAAACCGTCTCCACCTTCTCCCTTGGAACAGACGTCGTTCTAGGTGTGACACACACACACACACACACACACACACAACGTGATGAGTGTAGACAGGGCAGGCAGGCTAGCGACATGATGGACTGACTCTTTTATGGTATTGTTGTTTAACTATGATTTTTTTTTTCGTACCTCAGTTCGGGGACACATCTGGCTGTGGCTCCACAACTGCCTCTGTGCTGACAGGCTCTACCTCACCTCTGAACAGAGAGCAGCTACCTCACAGCCTCCTCCTCCTCTCTCTCTCTCTCTCTCTCTCTCTCTTACACATACACATATACATATATATATATATATATATATATACACACACACATACAAACATGCACAGATTGTGAAAAACACACTGAGCAGGAACACAAAGGAATCCCTGAATCTAAGACGAACACACTGACTCGGCTCTCCCTCACGCCGGCGCACCACTGTAGACAGGAGGGCCGACCATTCCTCATCCTCATCCTCATCCTCATCTTTTTCACTCGAAGCCTGGCTGAGAGGACAACAGAAGACAGTTTCCTGTTATAATAATTTTTTTCTACTTCTTTTTATAAAATAAATAAATAAAATAAATAAATAAGCGGGACCAATCGACCACATTTGGAAGTTTTTTTTTTTTTTTCTTTTTCCCCCCATTCCATTAAAAATGGACGCCGACTTGAGACAAGAGAAAGAAGAAATGTTTTGTCTGTCAAGAGGAAAAGGAAAGAGCAAGTGCTGTCGCTCTAAAAATCAGGCAGCAACCACGGATTCGCAGGGAGGCAAAAAATTATAATAAATGAAGATCCCACGACGCGGGCCAGGCCGAACCCATGAAGGCTCGGTCTAACGACATCATCAGCAGCAGCATCGCGTTTGGAATATTTTCTTTTTCAAATTGTTTTAAAAAAATCAGCGTAAATGAAAGTGGGCGTGATCATGATTCGTCTCAAAACCACGACGTTACAAGTGGATTTTACTCTCTTCGGAAATAACCAATCCCTTTCTTTCTTCCTTAATTTATTCCTATATATGCGTGAGAAGCCACGCCTCCTCAGAAACCTCTCAGAATCAGTATTACATCGACCGCCACCATGTTACTACTCCAAACAAAACACAAAAATGTGGCTCGCACAGTACTGTGTGCAACTTTGTTCACCCCATCTGGTGGATAAGCCCCTCCCCTTGAGCCTTGGCCACGCCCACAAAACCAAGAGAGAGTACAAGAGAGATTCAGTGATCCAAGCAAATCCAGAACAGAGGATTCGTCTTTCTTCTCGCATCGGATGTATCCCGGATATATAATTATATAAATATATATATATATATATATATATATATATATATATATATAAATATATATATAGAGAGAGAGAGAGGGAAAGGTGTTTTGCTGGCGAAAAACATTTTAGGCAGAGACGTCTGCTCGGCCTTGTTAATTTGTTTTAAAACCCCCA
>JAQMYJ010000006.1:24424068-24427435 GCA_030014305.1 Clarias laeviceps | reverse complement strand
ATATATATATATATATATATATATATATAAAAAAAAAAAAAAAACCTAAACAAAAAAAAAAACCTCAAGATGAGAATTTCACCTCCTTTTTCACCTCACGAATAGTTTGTAAGTAAGCAAAAGCCAACTCGCAGCTCTGTTTGTCTGTTTTTCTGTCCGAGTGTCCGTTCTTCTCTCCAGATGATGAACTTACAGCAAAAGATATGACAGGAATTTAAAAAAAATGTTTTGTTCCTTTCTTTGTTCTTTTTTTCTTTTTTTTTTATGAACGCAACTTTGGAAAAAAAAAAAGCAGGAAAAAAAATGATGCAAAAGAGACTCAAAATACAAAAAAAAGAAAAAAAAAACCCTGAAACACAATCTTCTCATACCTCACACAACACAAGACTCAAATGAACTTGGGAGGATTCGCTTATCAGCGAGGCACTTACTGATCGTTCGAGTGCGGCGAGTGTGTGTCATGACATTGGCACATGCTCGTGTACACACACACACACTTATACACACAAACACACTCAGCTTAGCCCAGTTACTGCGATCGATCGGTCTGTACGAGTGTGTACCTGTATGAGTGTGTGTGTGTGTGTGTAAGAGAGAGAGAGAGAAAGTTCATAGAGCGTGTCATGGACTTGAATGTAGCTGACAGAACTGGGTTTCTAAGCGAGCCCAGGAAACCAGAACCTCACTTCAGGTCACCAGCAGAGTGGACTTTTACTGTCGGAAAAAAGAAAAAAGACAGACATTACACAACAACAAACTGAGATTCTGTTGTCTGTAAATCCGCCTGCAAGGTGCAGTTGTTTAAATTTTGTGTTGTTCTTGTTTTTTGTTTAGTTTTTTGTTACTTTTTTTGTTTGTTTTATTTTACTTTTTTTTTTTATTTTGTTTGGTTTTCATTCTGACCATAAGCAAGAATGTAAATAAATTTACAAAAAAAAAAAAAAAAGAGAGAAAAAAAAACTAAACAAAAAGCAAAATAAAATAAAAACAAATGATTATTTCAGTATGAGATTTTTCACGCATATGCAACACTCGTGTACTGGACGTTCGAGAGGCCGAGAAAAGAAAAGCACGCGGATGATGAGGGTCATGACGACGGATTCCCATCACCGTAAAAAACAGTAATTATACAAGGCGGGTTGTTCAAGTCAAAGCAGGACTATTGATTGTACAGAATAACAGAACGTAGTTCTCTGAGTAAAAACTCCCTTTATTTCTCTATATAATCCCCTGATACACTAATGCATTTATCCCAGTGTTTCACTAGTGCTTGGACACCATCAAGGTAGAACGTTTTTTCAGTACAGCAGTCATGATCGGACTGCCTGTCTGAAACGCCGGCCTCCCAGGAACTCCTTTAAAGATTTTTCCAAATATGTGGAAATGCCTTTGGTGATCAAACCAGGGCTTTTCAAATTTTTATTAATATTATTATCATTATTATTAAAGAAAAGGACGGTTTAAGTGTAGCAGGGGATTATATAGAGAAATAAACTGAGTTTTTACTCTCATAATTGTGTTCTGTTACAGAACTGGATCAGAAGTCCCAGTTTGACTTGAACACCCTTTGTAGTACTAGTAATAGTAATAATGACAATAATCATTATAATAATAACTGCATATGCGTTGCTCTGTAAGCACCCTGTTCCTAAAGAGTGTGTTCCTGCGCACCAGGAACGCACATGTTACATTTTTAGGATGAGATTAAAAAAATAATATAATATAAATAAATCACGCTTTTATAATCGAGCCGGCGCCTCGTTCCCTCACACAGAGCTGCCGACGCGTTCGAACTTAGTCCGATGGACCGACTGGAGGGCTTAATGTAAACAGAAGAATTAAGTGAGATATAATAATTAGTGTTCATTAATAAAAAAAGGCATTCCAGGGAGAGGAGAAGGTGAAAAGCTGTATTCGTGATTTCTTTTCTTGTTCTTTCTTTTTTTTTTTTCCTCCTAATTAAAAAAAATAAATCAACAAAGAAGCTTTGTAGCAGGATTGTCTATGCAACGAGCTTTCCGGACGCTCTGAGCTTTCTGCATGCTGCTTGTTTGACCCTCACGGCTTCGCTTCTGCTGCAACTGCATGAGCCTGGGAGTGCAGAACGCGTGTGTCTGTCTGTCCGCACGTCTGTCCGTCCGTCTCAGCTCTGAGACGTCTCAGGACAAGGCCAGGCTTAGCTTACATTCAATACTGTGTTTGTATGAGTGTGTGTGTGTGTGTGTGTGTGTGTTTAATCAGCACTTTCTTGGATTGGTGATTCACTTCTATCTAGGAAAAAAAAGTGAGGACGTCTGGAAAGGTGTGAAGTTGTCGGGGGAGGGGGGGGGGGATGGACGGACTTTTATAAAGGAACGGAATTTATATGGAGAAATGTTGGCTATTTGTGAATCTGTTTTCTAAACAAACAAACAAAAAAGAAATACTGGCGTGTAAGAGGAATTCCCGAGGGACCTTTAAAAAAAAAAATCTGTCGATAAACATTTACGTGAAGTCGTTAGATGTTTTAAAATAGAAATTAACCCGTTTTTCAAATACATATACTTTTTTTTTTCATTGTCACACACACACAATCGTACGTGTTGCAACAAACAGTAAAATGCTTATTATGACCATATAAGTAAAAATGCACACTAAAAGTAAAATGTCACTTAAAAAACATTAGCACTTAAAAATGCGTATCATGCTAAAATAAATTGTGTAACTTTAATAAAAATGTACAATAAAAATCTAATTTGCACTCGGAAAAATAAAGATTGTAATTTAATTCCCACTGTAGCAAAATATTGAACAAGAAATAAAAAACGATAAAAAGTTAACAGTAGTTGGATAAATTTGTAGAAATTTGAATATAGTTTGATTTTATTTAGTTTTATACAGATGTAAGAAAAACATTAACCTTCAAATTTAAACCAACTCTTAGGACAGAATCATTTTTAGGATAAAACTGATAAAGTGATTATAATCTGCTGTTAAAACAAAGAACTCACAGCTGTACTTTAACAAGCAGAAATCATGGAATTATTATAATTATAAATAGTGTTTATGTATTTTAATCACATAAAGTTAACATATACAGTACCGTGCAACATGTCTTGGGCAGTTTTTGTACAAACTTTGTTTTACATGTTTATTATTATGACTTTGTTATAATGTCAGTACAAAACAAATCTAATTTCTAAACTTTAGTATTTTAGATTAAATAAATAAAATAAAATAAAAAACCTACAGGAAAATATCTTTAGGCCAGGAAAGAAAACAACATATTATGTGAAAGAGCAGTTTTCAGACCAAAAAAAAAAAAAAAAAAGATTCTCGGTTTTGCTGCCTGAAAAAAGAAGCAGGTGTGAAAAACTCCTCAGGTCTG
>JAQMYJ010000006.1:24416568-24419068 GCA_030014305.1 Clarias laeviceps | reverse complement strand
CTTATTTATTGTGTACTTGTAGAGTCTGAAACAATCTTTAAAGGAGGGGTTTGTATAGGGGTTTGTAAATTATATTTTTATACATATGAAAATGACTTGATTTGAGTGGTGTTCTGGTAGGAGGCGGGACTAATTTCTGGGCCAGGAATAAAAGAAAAATAAACCCTAAAATAAAAGAGCTATTATAATCCTCAAATTGACAATATTTGTGATCCAAATATTGTATGTATTAAGTAATAATAATAATATTATTATTATTATTACTTGTATTTATCATTTCCCCTCCACAGGAGAAATGATAAATACAAGTCTAAAAACATTTTTAGAAATTATAAACAGCATCTTTTGCATTAAGCTTTAATATTCAAAACCAGAGGTGAGTAATAACGAGTTACATTTACTTGCGTAACGTTTTGAAAAAGAAATTACTTCTGTGAGTGGTCTTATTGCAACCATACTTTTTACTTTTACTTGGGTAGATTTGCGAAGAGGAAACGCTATAGTATAATAATATATAATTATTATAATTTCTAAAAAAAAATTATTGGACATTATGATTGAAACAGTTACCCAGTACTTGAGTATATTTTTACCGAAAACTTTTTTTTTTTACTTTTACTTGAGTAATATTTTGGATGACTACTTTTTACTTCTACTTGAGTAATATTATTTTGAAGTACAGCTACTCTTACTTACTTGCTACTTACTGTAACCCACCTCTGTTCAAAACACACTTAGTGGTCAACATCATATTTATCCAGTCTCTGGTTGCATGGATTATATTTTTGTTAACAATACAGAAAAGTTGTAGTTGCTGTGTGTTTCATCTGTAGCTTACTTGACTGATCTTGTTTCTGAAAAAAGATCCTGATGTATCTGGAAAGGATTTGGCGTAATAATGAAGATTTCCTGCCTTGGACAAAAATTTGAAATAAAACATGTACTGTAGAAGTTGCTATAAAATTTACATCAGCACTAGAGAGTCAAAAAACAAAACAATACATTATGATAATCTGCTGAACAATTCGTATATGGCATGTGATATAGCAAGTAGCACCCCCTGCTGGTAAAGATCATGAACTTATTATCCGTAGATCAGAGACGCGGGATTGTACTGATATACAGGATTTTATGTTCCAATCTGATTTAATATTTAATAAAGCACTCTGTGACATTTCCCCCAAAATCACTGCATCTTAAAGTGGATGCTACTAAAATTTATGCAAAAACTTTGATCTCTAGTCGCATCGCATGTGAGAATCATTGTACAGTCTGAATTTATGGATTCAGAAAAAGTGCATGAATTAGCTTTACAGCCAACCAATCAATATCCTGCTCACAATATGCACCTCCTGTCCCCAGACCCCTCCCCTTCCTGTCACACCTCTGTGTTTCTGTCTTTAGCTTCTTCTCATTCCCTTCCTCATTACTAAGGGCTTTCAGGATCAACACGACTACAGTACAAGTCATTCTTAAAGCATACTTTGAGTACTTAATTATATGAGTACCAATGAAATTCTATATAACAGCATCAGTATCATAAAGTAAAGCTCCTGTAAAGCAATCATCCTATAGAACGGTTCTAATTATGTAAATCACCTGTACTACCGCTGATCACTAGTCATCCAATCACATGGCACTTTGGCATGTACAGTAGACATGGCTTAGATGCTGCATGGTTGTTGGTACTGTATTTCTGAAACTGCTGATCCACTGGGATCTTCACGCACAACCATCTCGGGGGTTTACAGAGAACGGTGTGAAAAAGAGAAAATATCCAGTGAGGGCAGTTTCTCTGGGTTTCTCAGTTGATGCACAGACTGATTCGAGCTGATGGAAAGGCAACGGAAACTCAAATGACATCTTGTTACACCCGAGGTACACCGACGAGCATCTCTGAACACGGAACACATTAAGCCTTGAAGCAGATGGACTACAGCAGCAGAGGACTTCAGCGGGTGTCACTTCAGTCAGCTAAGAACAGAAATCTGAGGCTACAATTCACACAGACTCACCAAACCTGGACAATAGAAGGTTGGAAAAACATTGCCTGGTCTGACGTCTGGATTTCTGCAGCGACATTCATGTGGTCAGGTCTGAATCTGGTGCAAACGACGTGTAGTTTGTAATGTGAATTGGTACGTAACTTGGGACTTGGGGGAATAAAGCCTATTTCGAGTTGTTTTGCATGATGCTAAAACTGATAGCAGTTGCAGTGGAGTTCTGTTTTAACCAACTGAGATTGGTATTTCTATAAAAAAAATTAAAATATAAAATTCTCAGCTTGCATTAGCTGGGATCAGAACCTCTGCTAAACACACCACACCAATCATTTTTACTTTTGTAAAATACTAACAAACTTGTGTACAGTAAAGGTGTTCAAGACAGTGGTGAGACCAGCGATGCTCTACGGCTTAGAGACCGTGGCACTGAAGAAAAGACAGGAGGCAGAGTTGGAGGTAGCAGAGCTGAAGATGTTGAGGTTCTCCTTGGGAGTGAC
>JAQMYJ010000006.1:24384207-24399188 GCA_030014305.1 Clarias laeviceps | reverse complement strand
CCGCAGTGCTACCACCTGCTAATGGCTACCAATACGCATTTCAAAAATTCCCGTTATTCTGTGTCACCTTGTACTTCTTTCCTAAGAGCGTTACAGTATATGATGTCCGAGTCAAACTGGATTGTGTAGAATAACAGAATACAGTTTTAAGAAAAAAAAACCTCCATTCATTTCTCTATATAATCCCCTGATACACTAATGCACTTTTCCCAGTGTTCCACTAGTGCTTGGACACCATCAAGGTAGAAAGTTTTCTCGCCATGATCTGATATTTTGTCTTGGCCTCCCAGGAACTCTTTTAATGGCCCAAACGTGGAAATGGCTCGGATCGAGCTCAAGACTGTACAGGGGACGTGACAATAACTCCCGGTTATGATTTCCTGTAATGTGCAAGTGGTGTCGGTGAATGATTGTTTGTACAATTCACACAGACAGATGCATCTCTTCTGCAAGTTGGCAAGATCACTTTTCAAGGATCAGACGTTTTACTCGCTGAATGGTCATGGAAACGACTGAAGACGGCTGCTAGGTTATTATTATTATTAATATTATAAATAATAATAGCAATAAGAATAAGAAGAACCACCCATAAACATTTCACCATGTTTTATATATACATTTTTCTTTTTTTCTGCACTGGGAATCATTGAAAAAGCTGTAACAATGTCCTCAGGGGAGAAACTCACTCTGCTGTGATCCAGCGTGTTTGTCTCAGGCCCGACAGGATGTGACTGGTGGACAAACTGCTGTTCCCGAGCAGCATCACATCAGTCTCACTCGACTGTGCTGTGGACCACGGCCTCATCAGGAGACAAATCAGTGGTCAGACAAACATATCAGCTTTAATACTAAACTACTGTATTTTAACGTCTGTTGAAAGTGTTATGACAAGCTTCTTTTCTATATGCAATAAATTACTACTTCTTACGGATTTTTAAAAAATAAAATAATTTTCTATAAATAATATTTAATATGACAGTTTGTATAACAAGTTTTTATTTAGCATGTCCTGTAATAATATAGCACTAATATAGGGTCCATGTTCTAAATCCCACCACCTGCTGCACTACACACATCAACTAACGAGCAAACTGGCTGATGGTAGAACATGCGTTCTAGGCTAGTTGGGTTAATTTACTGTACATGCACAGATTACAGAAGATGTTCTTGTAAGCTAAAGCTCACGGCTAAACATTTGAAGAGTAAATTAATGCTAGTGAGATTTACACACCGGCTCTAATAACTGAATCACTGAAACATGTTAGAAATTAGTTCAAAGGGTGATTATAATTACATACTCATTTATTTCTCTTAATCTGTAATAATATACTTACTTACTTATAATTAGCCAATGAACTTTCCATGTGTCACTGGAGTACATTAGCTACCTACCATGTCTTTATAACCTCTCAACCTCTGATAATGTAGATGAGGAAATATTTCATGGCTCTGCAAAAGCTGAACATTTTACAAATTCAAGACTTGACCGAACCTTCCATGACCGTCATGCAGGTACGTAACTCACCAGGTGAGGAGGGAGCCAGTACTTTTGCTTTGGTGTCTCTGTGCACTGAACATCATCAATGTATGAGCCTTGTCTTTGGCATCCCCACCACAATCTTGGAAAAGTGGTAGGGAAAAAAAAATATGCAAGAACATTATCTTTGTAGTCAACGATACATATTTGAAACTTTGAGTAAACAATTTTGTAGCTGATAATCCACACCGTTTGTTGACTTCACTCTCTGTAGGCGCGCCAAGCCAATCAGAAAGAGGGAGGGATTATCGTGGAGGTGCGCAGTTAAGCTTTGGTCCATCCATTGCCACACTTCTGTCCACCTACAGGATATGAAAAAATTATTTATTGCAGTAAAGCACGATATTCAAATCAGTTTAAATTTGTTCAGTACTGCAATTGCTTACTAAACCAGCTTTTCCTGGAATTTTCAGGAATTTCAGGAATAAAACCTAAATTTATTGCATTTTTATTGCTTACATAAATAATCTACTGACATAAAATTACCTTATTTACAAGGTACAGTAAGGTAAGTTGTGGTACAGTAAGGTAAGGTTGGGTAAAGTAAGCTGTTACAGTATGGTAAGGTACAGGAAGGTAAGATAACTTATTTTACCCTACCATATGATAAGTTAAGGTGTGGTAAGTTAAGTAAGAGTAAGGTATGGGAAGGTTAGATGTGGTATGGTAGGGTAAGATAAGGTACGGTAGGGTAAGGTTAGTTATGGAAGGTATGCTAAGGGACTGGGGAAGGTACAATACTGTAAAGTATGATAAAGTATGGTATCGATAAGATAAGATAAGGTACCATTACTTTTGGCTATAGTAAGGTAAAGTACGGTAGGTTAAGGTATGGTACAGTAAAGTAAAAGTAAGGTAAGATAAGACAAGGTACTGTAAGGGAAGTAAAGGTAGGGTAACAAGATTTTTCTCATTATCTGTCACCGTCGACCTCCTTCACCACTTAGTTTACTGTCCGTACGGTCCGATACCCTTGACTTACATTCCTGAATTTTACTAATTCATTACTTTTACATCAGTTTAAATTTTAATTGATTGACGGCAGTGGGTTTCTGCATTCCTTTAAGAAATACTTAAGATGTCCTGAATTACATCATACAACATAAGAGCCGACCCTATAGGTGGAAGAAGGCCATGTGGTCTGTGATTAGTAAGTATGTAGGGCTTCATTAAATAATTGTATAGCCGTAAACGGTGGTGTTTTCACAGTATGTTCCATATAAATGCTCCATCCTTGTGGTATTCAAATTCATAGGTTACTGAAGTCATGAATTGTGATGTAATGTTGATATAATGATGATGTAATGTGTAAGAGTGTCTCTCAATATGGCATGAAAACCAGAAAAATAAGAGTTGAGCCACGCTCCTTACACGTTTTAATGTAATTTCCACCTTTTGACACCTTTTCCACTAGAAGTGGAAAATTATATTGTTTCTATAGCAACAACTGATCCTCCGGATAAATCGATTTTATCAAGTGTAATTGTCGATACTGTATCGCAAAGATTTCCATAAGGATATGTTTAATTCATTAATATTTATGGAAAGAATTTGTGGTTTAAATTCTCATGCTGGGCCGATGGTATTTCATACACACATTTATGCTGCATTTTGTTATTTTTCTGTGCAAAGGCAGTAAGTGAAGCCTAGTGTCCATGTAAATCTACACTGTGAACCCAATGTTCACTTAGTTTAAGTGTACAGCCAAGGTTACTATTATTATTGGATAGTCCATTTATTTTGTGGCTAAATATTAGTACAGTGGAGCACTGGAAGCGTATGAGAAGTGCCGGTAAAAGGGAAAAAAAAAAAAAAAAAGACTTATGATACATAATAGAGCAAAATACAGAAGCCCACTTCTGAACTATAAGACTAAATTGCCATCTGATTTATGCTCAGCCTCCATATTTACGAGTTACCTAGCAACAGTGTTCTCATAACTTCACATGTTAACAGCACAAATGTTGAAAATGTCTTGACTTTAAGTGGTTCTTCTCATACTGACAGCTGACTGACTGGCTGAATAGAAAGGTTTGTACAGTAAGAGGCTGTCCTCAGACCCAGACTGGTAATCACTGCACTAATGGAACTAGAGTGTGGAGATGAGAGAGAGAGTGCATGTGGTTTGGTGGTTCACCCTGATAACGCTGTAAGGTTTGGTTGTCCTGGCGAGGCTGAGATGATCGACCGTTTAAGTGCAGGGTGAAGCAATCTGCTGTTCATCTCCTGGATATTATCCTGATAGTTCATCAAGAGAACCACCAAGAGGAACAGCATGTAGACCAGGCAGTTCTGGGTGACGTGAGAACGACACGGAAAAACTTCGAGTTTGCAGGATAAAATCATTATAATACTATAATAGTTCTATGTTATTGTACTGTATTGTACTAATGCTATGATGAATAAACACAATGTGAGATTAGTGGTATTTAAATAGCTAATGGTGCTGGGCTTTAAAACGAGTTAATGTAATGAAAGTTATATAAAAGGTAAATATATATTGATTTTGTTCTTTCTTTCCTTGCCGTCTATCTTATTTATTTCCCTTTTCTTATGTTTTTCATCATTCTCTTTCTTTCTTTCCTTCTTTCTTTCTTTCTTTACCTCTTTTTTCTGCTGTCATTTTTCTTTCTTTCTCTTTTGCTCTATTTTCCTTTTTTTCATTTCTGTTTCATTTATTCTTCCTTTCTGTTCTTTCTATTTTACTGGATGTTCAGAATAATTAACTGATTGGTCCATGCAGCTGTCATGACACCTGTCACCACGTCTTAGACATGGGTAGTGTTCATTTTTCTTAAATAATCAGATTAATGATAATTTACACTTGGCTAAAGAAGACGCGGTAAGATGTCACAGCTGGCAGTGGAGTCTGTTTAAAGAGCTGTGTTTCAAGAATGGGCAGATGGATTGGCAATGAAACATGAACAATTTACAAGAAGACCTTCCTTAGGACAGAGGTGAAGACAGCAGAGTATTTCAGCTGACCACTGAACACAAGGAATTTTATGTGGCTACTCCTTCCTTAGATAAACAGACCAAAAACCCCTAGGTCTTGTCTGTCAAAACTAAATTTGACTAAATTAATCCTCACCTTCATGAGATTTTTGAGAATTCGTACTTTCCGTGCCTCTTCTTTGGCATGCAGCAAGCCATAGCCACCGAGAGGGCGCACTTTAACGCCATGATCATTCCTCATCCTAATCACTACAGTCTCCTGGGCCAGCCTATCTTCCACCTCCGGGTCCACTGGTTTCACCACAGAGGCAAGATATATGGCCCGAACACATATCTGTAGAAAGGTAGAACAAAACTACAGCTAATGCTTTGGATAAATCTTCACAGTAGAGAAGTACTTGATCCAAAAAATGCACCATCTCATATACATTCAGCATTGCTAGCATTTCCACACTAACCGTGAGAGGCTCCAGCACCAGGACTGACGTGAAGAAGGCTGACAGGATTGAAGTGAGCCACATGAGGAGCACAGAGTTGGAAAAGGTCCTCCCATATAAGCCAACCAAGGCCAGACATGTTGCCAGGAGCACAGCCACAAGAAGATAAACCACAGCCAACACCCAGGATGGTAGCATCAGACCTGGCCCACTGCGAAACACACCTGGGGATTGGACAGATCATTTTTTTGTTGCACTGGAAATCAGATTTTTGTATAGATTTATAATGTACACAAGAAATGTTATGAATTACTACATTCCTCAAAAGTTCTTGAAGTGCATGAGGGCCTTATGAACTAAAAACTAAACTGCCTTTCCTTTGGTGGAGATTCAGTTCCTCTTATGAACTAAACAATGGTACTGCAAGCCTAACCCATTGGTTCAGGGGCATCCAAAATTTCTAAGGTCCTAAATGGTTCCTGAACTATGAACTAAACATTTTCCTGGAAAAAAAAAAAAAAGCCTTGCCACTAACAGTGACTCCTCTATAGTTCCTGAATGGGTTTCCGGGTTCAAGACAAGGTTCTTGTGGTGAAAACAGTCAAATAATCTTACCTATGTGTGTGGTGGAGGTGGTGCTGAAGGAGTCAGGGGGGAGACTGGGGAGGAAGGTACTGGCCACACTACACATTGACATGGACGAGTGGGATTTGTAAAGGCCAGCATCGCAATCAGACTTGTCCATGCTCAGATCCATCCATTCGCTGGAACTACTCTCCAGTCTAGAGTAAACACAAGTGCTTCTTGAGCTTGGAGAAGATGTTCACAATGGCAGCGTTACCTCAGTGTGCTACAAAGCCATGCAGGAGCTGGTAAGATGGACGACTCACGTGTCAGACAGAATAGTTCCGTTGGGTGAATATCGGCCGCTATCGGATGTACTTGGTCCTGTGGAACCAGCACTGGACAGAAAAGGGTCTTCAGCAATAGGGCCCCAATCCTTTTCTGCAAAAATATTCCAAGAAATTGTACATTGTAACATTTCATACAGCTCTGCTTGACAGCCCATCACCAACACAGCACCACTATTTATTTCAGAACATACCAGATAATGATAGCTGCTGTTTCTTCAGATATGGAGAACTGCTATGTTCAGAGGTGGGAAGTTCAGATGCTGGAGAATTCAGTCTTAGTTGAAGGAGTGCTCTTTTTCTCTTCAACAGCCGGGTCGGTCCCATCGGCTCAGCAAGACCTAAAATGCTCTCGCTTGATGTCCACTGGTCTGCTCTACTCAAATGAGGACTAAAAATTGCAAGGTTTTTTCAGTTTAGACCTGTCAAATAACACACTTCATAGTATGCGCAGAAGTCTTTCTTATACTGTACCTTTCTCCCCTGAAGTGTGAAGTGTTCCAAAATTCCGACTCGAGTTTTGGGCTCTCCAAGGACTCCTTGATCAAATGCAAACAGCGTACAATACAATAACAACAATACAAGTCAGCTCTGTTTAAATATCAAATCTTATTGGTATTACAGTGTTGACTCATTTTATATTATAGTAGATATGACAGTATCTGCAAAGAAAATCGCCGGTTCATATTAAGGCACTCCGATATTGTTTCTGTTGTAACTGGTGATTGATAAGGACATGTATGTTGGACAAGTGACATTACCTCAACCTAATAATAAAATGATTTTAAAATGTGGGTGATATGTAATAAAGAAAAACATGTAAACAGTGCTATGATTATGATTGCTATGTTTCCTATAAGGAGACTTTGTTAACCTTTACGGAAGGAGTCTCCAGTGTAAGAAAGATTTGTACCTTGATGGTGTCCAAGCTCTAGTGAAAGACTGGGATGAGTGCACTAGGGTCGCAGGGGATTATATAGAGAAATAAAGAGAGTTTTTACTCTCAGAACTGTGTTTTGTTATTCTGCACAATCAAAGTCCCGGTTTAACTTGACTGTACAAAGCACACTTTTTTATCAGTCTGCACTGGTTTTCGATTATTTTCCTATAACAGCACACCTCCAAGTGTTTTATTTCTTACATATTCAACAATTTACAAATATCAAAGCCTCACAAAAGAAGATCCTTCATGTGTGGACGACTCGTGGCCTGTAGGCATGGACAAAAATGAAGAACGGGACATATCTGGGTGGCTGAGGTATACATCCATCTCTACGATATCAGACATGGGGGAAGGAGGCAAGGAGAGCTCCATGGCAACCTGGAACAATAATAACACAATAATCTACACATTATGATAAAGCAATCTGATTAGAGAACTAAAAGAACCAACGTTACATTTCTTCAGCACATTTCTTATCCAGTTTGATAAGCAGAACATGATACAGTGATGAATGTTCATACCATGCTCTTGGTCTTTCTGAACAGGAAGGTGAGGAGGGATTGGAGTGGAAACATCACAACAGCAATGGTCATTCCAACCAGTACGGTCTCTGGGGTCATCAGCATCTGGTCAGCGACTGGACCTCTACGATGAAGAAATTAGCGGAAATGATTGTCTTCTAGTACTGAGGAACTGTTAGTTGTAGTAATAATAGTAGTAGTAATTTTCACTATAGTTTACCTAAAAGTTATCCCATGGGTTCTTTGTTACGCTTTTTAATGGTCTGAGTCTGTTTATGTCCTTAACATATGTACGTACAGACTGTTAATGATATTGAGAGTTTGTTTCCCTTTCCTTACTTTAACACACTTTATTCAATACTTAATGGTTCTTCAGGTTTTTTTTCCTTTCTTTACAATTCTTCTTTACGATACTTTGTGAAAGCTTTGTGTTTTGTACATGCTACCTGGAATGGATTTCACAAACTAAACCAACTGTAAGGTTTTAGATTCTGGTTTGCCTGATGTAAGCATATTTTTAAATACGGATATAAATTTGTTGACCAGTTGGAAAAAAAAAAGAAAGAAAGAAAGACTACCTGAAGTTGACCTCTGCAAAAATCCACAATTCTACTCGCCATACTATATTGATCAGTCAACAAGATAATGACTCCAGTTGCCCATGCAAATCAACACAGATATTGCTGCAGTAAAACAAAATCAATATTTTGCAGCTGACATCTTCAGCTTGATGAAATGGAAGTCAATAAGCATTAACCTAAACCACAGGAAATGGTCTAATGGAGTGCAGATCAGTTTAAAATCTACATGTCAGTGGAAAAATGTCACAAGTTGAGAACATGTCTAAACAATAATGTGTAAAAATGTTAACTACAGAATCTTTATTTGATAGAGCAACTATCAAATAAAAAATTACCAATAATAATAATAATAATAATAAAGATAATAAAAATAACAATGGGTTACATACATTTTTGTTCTCCAGACTACATTTTTTAAAAATGTAATTAAATAAGGTACACAAACTTTTAGTGCTTAAATTACAGGTTCAAAGACATACCCTTGAGTAAACTGTACTGAACTGTACAGTTTAATAGCTCAGTAGTTTCCTCTGAGCATGTATAAACTGTTTATCTATCTTAATCTAATCATTTAATAAACCATATCATTAAATAATCACAGTACTGCTGCTCGAGTTTCCTTATCCTAACACACACCCCGTACTTCAACACAGCAGCAAATCAATAACAGACGTAATTCGAGATTAGACAGCCGCGTGTGCTATCATGTGATGTGTATTGTTCTCTAGGAACTTTCCTGGAAAACAACAGGATGAGTGAATAGGTGTTGCTTCTGTTACCCGCTGTTTGTCGTAGCCACTGATCCGTACCAGACTGCCCCCGCTGCAAGGTAAAGGTGCAGAATCAGAGCGCAGCACGTGACTCTCTGAGCTCGGCTAAAGCTGCTGTGAGCTGGGCGTTCCCAGAGAGACAGCCAGAGGTGATGCTCCTGCAGTCCGAATCGCAGCTGTGCACCAAAAATCCTCCCAAACTGCTGAAGCTCAGGGGGGCCTACAAAAGAACGACTAGGGTAAAATCATTCATTTATCCAACTTCAGTACAGTATGTGGTTTATCCAGTTTGTGTTAGTGATGGATCCTGAGCCTCTCCTGGGAAACACTGGGCGCTAAGTGGGTACACAACCTTAAAGAACCCAGAGGTGATCCACATGGACTCTCCTAAAACGGGCCCCTTCAGAGACCCTGCTGCTATGAGGCAGATACATTCTATACCACGGCATTATGATGCCTAATTAGATCAAGTCTGATTAAGTATATAATGTAAATTAAAATAAATAAATAAATAAATCTGCTAACTAATGTACTCTAATAAATGAATTCATCTTCATTTTAGCTTTTTTATTTGTGTATTATCTCATTATTATTATTATTATTATTATTAATAATAATAATAATAATAATAATAATAATAATAATATAAGTTTTTATGTTTGTGATTTGTACCCATGACCCTGACAATAATTATGGAGTTATATTATATTAATTATATTATATTATATTATATTATATTATATTATATTATATTATATTATGTGTTGAATCTTGTTATACTGTACTGTACAATTACAATAACTTCATTCAATATATTAATTATTTTATTATTAATTATATTAATATTCGTATTTTTGTTTCATGACCCTGAAAATGATTATATTATTACATATAGCATCAGATTATTAGCATCAGAATATTACCAATGTAGTGTTAGAAAATAGACATATGCATATGCATTCAAATACCTTAATGATTTAACATTTAGTCAACCTTAATGTTGATCAGGAATTTATGAAAGGCAAAAAATACAGATGAAACTGAATAGTCACATTAAATCACATGTGGTTGTCTTATTCAGAAGGTATTTCATTGGTTCTTACATGTAGCCAGAATGACTTTCTGAACCAAACCCGCATTCTTTTCATTCTCCACAGATAGCCAGTCCTCCATCAGGAAGAAGAACATGTTATCCGTCTGCATGTCCCACACTGTCACATGCTGAAGATACCACGAGGGTTCCAGACCTAGGCAGAGAAGGAAATGTACTTTATTGTAAATTTACATTTTATTTTATTAATAAATTTGGATAGAAGAAAAGCCTTTCTATTATATGTCCTACCTGTGTTGTCGTGCCAGATGCATATTTTCCAGATTTCTCCCAAGTTGACGTCGGTTTCCACCTGAAAGTCGTCGAGACCATTCCTCTGAAAGGCTCCTTCTCTTTGCAGGTGACGTGAACCACTTTTGTTTAGTCCATACAGACTAATGCCTACATGAGCAGAGGTTCCTGGAAGAGACATGGAGCAGTGATGGAGCTACAGTAACTTGGAGCAGTCATGGAGCTAACCTGGAGTTAACTTGTTTCAAGGATGTGTGACACATTGTTGTAATATCAAAACATTCCAGGATATTCATGTTTCAGGGAAATCATTAAGTTGATGGTTTCATATATCAACTTAATGATTTCATGTGTTCGGTCCTCACTTACCGGCTCCTCGGTACCAGCCAGTCTTGACGAGTACACGATACCGGTAGCGTCCTGACTCGCCACACAGTGGGACGCAGCTCAAACGCAGGCTTTCCAGATGGTCTAATTTGTGTGCGATGAGACCAACCAGCAGATGAATCAGGAGTAAAACACCACACACTATCCCAACCACCATGTTCCTGCTCGGTCCATCTGACTGAAACAGTACGATTGATCTGTAAGACTTCTTATAAAGGTCATACCGAATATATGGTCTGGGTGTTTAAGTGACAGATTAATAACAGTTCTTTTAATGAAAAGGATTATATAGTTCCTTTGATTGCTCCTTTCATTGTCCATCATTTTTAACACTTTGGAAATTGGAGATGCATTTGATTTGAATAAGAGTGTTGTATAATTAAGACATTAAAATGTCCCCTTCACAGGCAACCCAGGCAACCTACATACAGTATTTGCAGTTTTCTCAAATCCAGAACACATTACATATTAAATACTTGATTTTGGCCACAGGATTCAAAACTGGGTTTTGTGGTGTTTGAATTAAAGTGTTGAACATGTTCGTTAGTTGTGCACACTTTCATTTTTCACCGCCAGGGCTGGTGGGTTGAGGGATCAAATCGCACCTGCTGTCTGTGTGTGTTTATATGTTTGTATGTTCTCGCCATGCTTGGTGGGTTTTCTGCTTCCTCTCACAGTCCAAAGACATGCAATGGATGCACTTTGGCGTTTTAAAATTGTTTTAAAATTTAAAATTTAAAACTTAAAAAAGTTCATTTCCTTAGGCATGTTTACGGTTTATGGCCACATGATGGCAGAGTGTTGGTGTGAAAGTCGTCCCACACAGTAGCCCCCTCAAATAGGAGAGGAGAGGGGGGGGGGAGGGAATCATGTTCCTCTCATCTTACTTTAGATTCACACACACACGCACACACATACACAGCGCGCACACTAATGGAAACACTTAACTGTCGGGAATTATTTTTACTTTTTTTCAAAGCTAAAGTGCAGGTTAATTTATTTTTTTTTAGATTTTGCATTCATTATTTTTTATATTTATTTTTTTGGGTTGTGGAATGAATAATCAGAGTTTTCATTATTTCTTATGGGGAATATTTCTTTGATATACAAGTGTTTTGATATACAAGCACGTTTCCGGGGTGAATTATGCAAGGGTATATAAGACTCACTTTGTCGGACTTAAGAACAAATCTGACTTATAAACATGCTCACGGAATAGAACTCATTTGTAAGTCGGAGACAACCTGTACAGATTAAAAGTTAATTATTAATAGAAATATTTAAACATATTATAAGAATATCCTTCAGTTCTCACGCCATTTTTGCACCAACTACTGTAAGCTAGTTAAAAGGATTGTTTTTAGCTGATTTTGATTTAAAAACAATTAAATTTTTTGAACATTTTAAAAAGTTATAAAATTATTTTGAAAAAAAGCATTTAATTTTTAAGAAATACCAAGCGTTAATTCCAAGCTCGGTCATGCAATCACTCTTTAAACATGTAATATTAAAATCTAATATTTAAAAGATATACACACTGGTGCGAGAAGTACGATGGCATCTGGGTGAACGAACAGACTGGCCCCGAAAAGCGTGAGATGCTGAGTGAGGCAGTGAGCGGTATCAGGGCTGCTGGTACTGAGCACGCTCAAACCGGCTGTGCTCCAGCGTCTCTCTTCCATGCTGAAGAACTGGCAGAGCGAGCTGAACACACACACCGATACACACAACTCCACATCCGCGCTGCTCTTAAGGGTCACGTACAGGTCCTTAGCAGAGCCGTTCAAGCTGGATGGGAGAAATGGTTTCATGTTAGAGAAAGAGTTCAAGCAAAGCAAGGTGTAGTATTGAGTGTGGGGAAGGAACGTACATCGGAGTCAGGAAGAGGGTTTCCTCCACTGCAGGACTCGTGCTTGAGAAGGTGAGGATGAGCTCTTTACCATGAGTGTTTTGGGACGGTTGAATAGTTTGTTTATCACTAACGATGATGCTGACTTTTGCAGAGATCAACTTACTACTTCCTGCCAACACACACACAAGAAACAGATATAACATCAACACTGATAAACAACACTGATATGATTTGAGAAAGTGTACATTTATGTAGACGCATTTATATAAAAACATCAGCCAGTCATTTTTTTATTAATATTTTTATATTGATTATCTATCAAACTTCAAACCTGCATAACGGTTGATAATGATCATTATACTGTATATACATATGTATATCCAAAATGACCTATGAATACATTTATTACTCATCATTATAATGCGATAATGGATATATAAATGGATAGATAGAGTAGAGAGTACAATCCCTTGTTCCACGCACCAAGATCAGAGGTTAGAGAGGGGTTTGGGATTCAGCCTACTGTTAGAAGCTATTAGTGCATCATAGTGCATCATGTTAAAGACTCATAATGCAAAATATCGATAGATATAACAATGATTCATAAATGTGATATATAACGTAATATGATATGGATGTGTTCATATTTTATTATAGTCATGACCTCAATAGATGAAATGTTATAGAAATTTCCTAAAAACTCATACACACTTTGTATAATAGCCATACTGTATGTACAGTATGGTGGCTTGCATTCATAACATATTATCATGCATACATAAGGCGATAGATTACGTTTTTTTATTAAATGGTGCTTATAGCTTATTGGATCACCTTTATAATGGCTTATGCAAAGTGGGACTTGGTGATGTACTGTGTAATAGACACTAATAATGCATCATGTTACACATGGCACACACACACACACACACACACACACACACACACACACACTATGAGCAATTTGAGAACGCAAATTAGCCTTATCCGCATATCTTTGGACATGTGGGAGGAAACCTGGAGGAAACCCACCAAGCATGGAGAGAACATGCAATGATGATAAATAACGCGATGGTGTAATGAAGCAAAGTTACGGGTACTACCTCAAAGTTGATTAATTTACTATAACAGCATGCCAACAACAATTAACCAAAGAGATAACCGTTTTTCATTTCACAAACAGAACAATGCTACCTTGAATCGAGCTGAAGTTAAAGGCGATGAAGAGTCCGGTGTCCGGTTCGGTCTCGACAGCTCTGACTGTGAAGTTCACGCTTCCTTCAGACGGCAGAGTGACATTTACCCTTCCTGCGACCTCCACCTTCTTGTTTTGCAGAGTCACACGTATGGCACGTTCTGCTGTCAGGTTCGCGATGGGGATCGGCAGACCCTGTGGCGTGGCGAACTCCATCGCGGCCAGCGTAGTAGAAATTGGCGGATCTGCAGCAGAAATAAACGGGATCTCCTCATCCTCCATAACCAGAAGAATCTGAACCACTTCCTGTCTCTCAGTTCGGAGTTGTGAGCTGAGATCCGGAGGGATGTGAAACCGGCAGGGGCCGGACGGGTCAGTACACAGGAGGTCTGAAGTCGGGTCACCGCGTTTAGCTACCGCGCTGATTTGTGAAGCTTTGAGGGAGAGCGATTCTTCACCGGGCATCCGTGACCACATTAAGCTTCGCATCAACTGTCCGATTTGATTGAACGCTGATACTGCAGCGTCTTGATGTTGCTTGTTGTGGGAGAGTAAAGCTGAAGCTTTCACCAGATTCTGAACAGACATCGAGCTACCTAAAGAAAACGAACAGCCGGTTGAGAAATGTAAAGTGATGATGTTTTTGATTATGATGTTTACAGGACATGAATTTTCATACTTAACACTTTCAGAATATTCCTCCCGGTGTCCACGGGAGTGACATCTCCTTGTCTAGTTTGCTCTCTGATCACGTTGATCATCTTTCCTGTGGCCTCCACGACTCGTGAGTTACACTCTCCACACTGAAGCTCAGACGTAATGGCCTGTAACAGAATGAAAACTCATTTAATGCTAATGAAATCCTGATGCAGTCTATAGCAATTTGTTTCGCCATAGATTTTTACTTCTTTACATTTTATGAAGGACGCTTTACACTTTTCGATTTATTCTTTTCTATTCATTACACCCACACACTCCGTCACACGGCATGATTGTTATGTAAATGATCGAGCTCTTTACGATAGCCTGTAGGTCCTATTAAAGCAGCCACCATGTTCTGACGCCTGTCTTTTCAGTCATCGTGAATACGAAGAGACGTACGGTGGAATGAGCCAAAGCCGAGCTGATCTGTGCTGCGTCCTGGAGCGAGGACACTGAGAGAGAGGTTAAGGCCTGGGTCACATTGCCTCGCATCTGGACTTTGTCCTTAAACTCTTCCATGCTAGTGGCCTTTACCTGTGAAAAAGCAGATAGAGACCATCGTCGGTGATGGAGAAATTATGAACACAGTTATTACAGTCCTGTAACAAGCACAATGCCCTAGAAATTACTTCTCATCTCTCTCTCTCTTGCTCATTAATACGCTAAGTGCATTGTAAAGCAAACTATGGTATATTATCAGTACACTCCCAGAAAAATGGTACTAACTGGTACACTGGTACCTGGTCCTTCATGCATAAACCTGTTGTACCTTTAGAATGTACAGGGTGGGCCATTTATATGGAGACACCTTAATAAAATGGGAATGGTTGGTGATATTAACTTCCTGT
>JAQMYJ010000006.1:24351225-24368232 GCA_030014305.1 Clarias laeviceps | reverse complement strand
AAACTTAAATAATTCTTTTGATTGTGTAAAGCTGCTTTGAGACAATGACAATTGTTAAAAGTGCTATACAAATAAAACTGAATTGAATTGAATTGAACTTTATTTTCGACACGTTTTTAGGAGCAGTAATATATTCAGAGAGTTTGTCCATATTACCTGATATCTGTTTCCCGCAGATAAAACGATGCTTTTGATTACATGGGCTGCTTGTCCACTGTCCTGTCCCAAAAAACATCTGAGGACAAGTCCCTCTCTCTCTGTCCAGGTTAGAAGCACCAAAAAGGTTCGTGGGTCCATTTCTCAGCCAAACTAATAGAGGGGCTTCGCTGAAAAGAAAGAAGTAGGTAATTACTTCAAATTGACAATCAGTCAAAACATAAATTCCACAAATACACAACTACTTACTGTATATAGACAAAAAAACAAAACAAACAAAAGGAAAAAACTACCTGCTGTATTGGTAAAACATTTAGAAAAATCTGTAATAAATTTAATTATTTGTATGGCACAAACAAGACAAGACAAAATATAAACAAAAAAAATTTACTCCATAATTATCTTTACTTTATAAGAAAAAGAAAAATATGAAAAGAAAAGAAAAGCAAACTAAATCTGCAAAGACTTTATGCCAAGACAAAAAAAAAAAAACAAGTAAAAAATACAAACAACCCAGAACTACCTGTTGTATTGACAAAAAAAGAATTTTTTTTTACAACAAACTAAACAACTACCTTTATGGTAAAACAGAACTAAACAAAACAAAACAAACAACTCAGAACTACCGTCTGTATGTCAATCAATCAATCAATCAATCCACAATTAAACAAAAAAACAAACAAACATAAAACAAACAAACTAACTAAATTTATGGCAAAAAAACAAGCAAAATCTACCTGCTGTATGGTTACAAAGAAGAAAAACAATTTACAACAGAATCCACATTTACCTTAATGGTAAAACAAAACAGTATTGAATTAACACCCAGCTGTGTTTATATAAATCCGGTTGGACTCAAACTTTGAAAGTGTTAATTCCACACTGGGGATTTTACTGTGTATAAATAAAATAAAATACAGATTTTTTATTCATAGGCTTTTATTTCTTTAAAATATTATTTCTTTTATATGTTTTTGTTCATTCAGTTTATTTAATATCTTTACATTACGGAAAAAAAATAGATTGTAGTAGATGATTAATGAATATTTACAATATTTACAAAAAATAACAAAAACAGGTCAAGCATACAGTACGGCGATGCCTTACATCAGAAATGAGTTTTCTATGAACTTCTGAACGCTCGGTTTGTCCACCGAGGCGAGATCCGCTCCGTTCGTTTTCTGACACTCTGTCCTTGCTTCATGCCAGGTTGATGCAGATGCTGAGATCCAGTAGCACTGCCATCCGTCTCGGTCTATCCGGGCTCCTTTTGGGCAAAAATCTTCATCTAGCGGAGACAGTTATCATGTCATATAAAGACTTCAGTTGATCTCAGATATGGATGTTAGATAAAATATCTACAAACAGAGAAATGTCTTTAGAACTTCTCACCTCTGAAGCAGTTTGTGGCAGCGCTGAGGATCAGGAGGACGATCAGGTGCATGAGAGCGTCCATGTCATAGTGATCGTCCATGAGGCCTCTGAGAACCCGTTTGCCTTTCCCTTTCCACTGTGTCTAAGGTTTACGCTGTCCCCACCTCCTCTTAAACCAGCCTTTATCATTCCCTCTGTCCTCTGCCCTTTCCATGTCCCCCCGCTTTCTTGCATTCTTTTCTCCCTTCAGACTCAGTGACTTATTAGCATTGTGTCCTGTACGCTGCAGCCCCCTCACCCTCTTTAAACTATTTGGATGACTTTTAGTTTGTCTCACAGCAACAGTGCATGCAGCACCGAGGAGTCTTCATTAGCATGCTGCGAAACGTCCCCCTGGGAATGAGGTGATTAAAGCCGCTCGGCCAGGTTAAAGCCTCTCCGTTCAAAATAAATAGATAAATAAAATCTAAACAGAACACATTGCAGTTGCTGATTGCTTGTGTCTGCATTCTCAGGAAAACGAATTGTGTTTGTCCTATCAAAAGGGCATCTTTAACGCCTTAACTATTCGAAAACATATCGAGCAGCTAAAATAGGGTAAAAGTGGAGTAAATACATCATCGGGTGAGAGAACTGCGCGAGTATTGACTCTGAAATCTGAAACAAAATTCACGTTTTGACCATTCATTTGAGGAAACTATACTAAAATGAACACCACCTCCATTATAGACAGTAGGTTTGTTAGATGCTAATTTTACTAGTACTAGACCCAACATTATCCAGAGCTGCAAAACCACACTGCTGTGCCGCCCCAGCTGAAATACCCCCAAGACAATCCATGTTTTTCATACCTCAAACTCGCTTTGCTTCCCTCCTCCTCTGAACATGCTGTTTCAGTGTTTATGCAAATGAGATACAGCTTGTCGAGAACAGCAGAGCTGAGCAACCACCTGGATGGAGGAAGAAGGGGATCTTCTTATATGATGTCACATTAGGAGAAAAAAAATCGAATTGCCCCGGCCAATAAAAAAAATGGAAAGTCCTCTCGCAGCCGGAGGTCTAGAGAGAGCTGATTGGCCGAGAGCTCTCTCAGAGGGGAGGGATGAGAGGTACTTCGTGCTCCCACATTAAATCACGGCTCTACAGCCAATCAGGGGCATCTGTGAGCTCACGCAAGCGGAAAGAGCGGATAGCGCCGTCCTCCGAGTGTGTTACTCCGCCCCCAACGGTGCGTGAGCGAGCAGTTCGAACAGTTGTGGTCGGCTGGCGTCACGTGATAGTCTTCGGCCCTCCCGACTGAGTTACAGTAGTGGTGGGAGTAGATAATGTGGGAGCCCCCTAGTGACGGGGAGAAATTGGATGCGACTAAATTAGGGAGAAAATCTGGGAAAAATCCAAAAAAGAAAGAAAAAAAATAAAATGCAAAGTCTAAACATCTACAGATGAACAAAAGTAAATTTTGCATGATATGTTCCGCCTTTAAACCTTTTGTTTTGCATTTAAATGAGATGTCAATTCTTCAATATATCATAATAACAATAAAGAAAAACCTGCATAGGTGAGATTATTTGTTGCTAAGCAACAGAGTAGCCTGAGGACCGGCTGTCATTCATCTGTCTGGAATTTTGACACGTATACAGTTGGAAAGAGTGCGTATTGAGAAAGCAATCAACATAGTATTCATGTCGAGTAAAATAATGAGAGTCATGTAATTGGATTCGAACGACCTTCCTGCATCCTGGATGTTCGATATGACTGCCAGAGTCGATACTTTATCAAGATTCTCGTGTGTGCTCATCATGTGCATGGGGCTGGGAGGAGAAAATGAATCTGAAGCAGCTCCTTTAGCAGCTTGTTAGGTTTTTTTTTTCCCCTCAAAGCATGATACATAAGCATTTATTACGTGTTTTTTCAGTCGAAGTCATTATACCATGAGAGAGGATTTGCACATGTCCAAGACTGTTGTTACGACAAATGTGGGTGTGAAGTGCTTTTAGGAAGGAAAAAAAAAAAAAAAAGATGAAAATACCAGTAAAGCCAGCAGCGGAGAAATAAATCTCCATGGTGATGAGGCACAATTACAGCCTCCTCCTCCACCTCCTCATGCTATTTATCTTCAGCCAAAGAGGGACAGAGTCAATAGCAGTGACGCAACAGAGAGCAAACATGACAAAACTGCCTACAAGGCAAAGCAAATTGTTTCCATGTCTAAAGAGGTTTTCTTTTATCATCTAAGAAAGGCTGCTTTTACATTTCAGGAGTTTAGAAAACGTACTGTATCCAAACACTCCAAGAAATCCAATCCTAGAAAGCAAGCTAGTCGAGTCAAACTTTTGATTGTGCAGAATAACAGAACAGTTCTGGAAGTAAAAATCCCAACGTTTCATGCGATCGTCATTCACTGGCCTACAGCCTTCTTTAAAACGTTGCTGTTCAAATATTCAACTGCGACTAAGAGTCTCATCACCGTACTGTGCTCAGAGTCTTCTGTAAATGTCACCTTCAGGCACCAGAAACTTCGTCACAAGTCCTGGTTTGTCTCGAAAGCCCATCATATAAGAAAAGTGATCATTAAATAAAAACTAAAGATTTCAATAAAACATTATACACTATAAGACAGTCCCAACAGACTTGTACGGTAAACACTAGGCGTTATGGGTGCATAGTCTTACTTTCTCTATTAAACATAACTGCATATGTTTTAATTTTTGATTAATTGGGGTTCCCAAATTGCCCATAGCTTGTGAATGAGTGTGTGTATGTCTGTGTGCCCTCCGATGGACTTAGGGCATGAACCCTGCTTCATGCCCTAAGTCTCCTGGGATAGGCTCCAGGCCCCCCGTGACCCTGAATACAGGATTAAGCTGTAATGATGATGATGATGAGTGATCTCCGATCATGATCATTCAATTTCTCTTTTTTTTGCCCCGACCACATTTCTTCCTCGAAGGTGACGATTCACCGGCATCATCCCAGGTTTGAATAATGCATTTTACAGATCCTAACTCAACTGCAATATAGGTTCAGCAATCATTGTCAGTAATTTGACTCTTCTGTACCAGAGGAATATCATTGCCACAACCGCAGGATGTCTCCTGACGTTGTTGTTTAAAAAATGAGAAGCTCATCACTGCATCAGTTAGGGTTAAATCACTGCAGAAATTATACAATAGAAGCCTCTTAACTATTTACTTACTAAAATGCAGGTAAGTAAATAGTTAAGTTAATAGTTTTGGAACTTTGTGGAAGAAATGTGGTTAAAAAAAATAAATAAAAATCACTAAAACACAAAATTGCGTTAAAAAATTGGGTAGAAACCATAGTGAAAGTAAGATCATTTCCACACAAAATGTGATGAGAACTAACAGGATTGGAACTAAACAGTTGTATATTCATAAGAAAACCACTTGTTAGTGGTATTATATATATATATATATAAACTCAAGTGTGTTATTGAAAATGATTTAGTCCGCACATAATATTTATTATATATTTATTGTTTATTTATTAACTTAGTAAAAAAAAAAGTTGTTTTCTCATCACAGAAGAGCTCAAGTGTGACTTTCACACGCGTCTCTCAGTTCAGGGAGTCGAGAAGCCGGTCGAAACCGGTCCTCAGACCATGTCCACTAGTTTGAAGTTGTTCTCCTGCTTGGTGGGGACGACGCTGATGAAGGACTTGTAGAGCACGGCTCCTAGCGGCAGCTTGGGGATCACGTCTTTGGCGTCGGCGCTGTGGGGTGGAGGGATGTACACTTCTTTAGTGTACCGGACCGTCCCGTCCTCCAGCGCATACAGAGTGTTGTTCGTTCCCATGCCCACCTGTCAGGTAGAAAGATGGAGTTGGGGTCAAGTGACATTCTTAATTCATCCAGTAACAGCGCAATTCAAGAATGATAATAAAAAA
Source organism: Clarias laeviceps (assembly GCA_030014305.1). Taxonomy (NCBI): domain Eukaryota; kingdom Metazoa; phylum Chordata; class Actinopteri; order Siluriformes; family Clariidae; genus Clarias; species Clarias laeviceps. The sequence continues at coordinate 24,362,795 of JAQMYJ010000006.1, read as the reverse complement.
TATATATTTTTGGAGTGCACATCTGCTAAAAATATAAACCGCGCAGAAAAATTTTATTAAAATTTAATTATGTTTTGAGACTCTTGTAGTTTGTGTTGCTGCAAGTCATTGCTGCAATTTCCCTCATGAATAATAAAGACTTATTTTTAAAATATAAAATTGAAATGTCTCATATTTTTATGCAACAAAGAACTGATGCACCATTATTCTGCCTTTACATCCTGCAACACTCTATACTGCATACAATCTTATGGTGGTATCATTTAAAAAAAAAAAAAGAAAAAATTTATATATATTTTAAAAATTATATATATATATATATATATATATATATATATATATATATACACTTATTCACTATATACTTTATGCTAACCCTCTACACCCTACACAGTGAGAACTAATCAAACTCTCTCTACTATCTATCATGTAGCTGATTTTTACACTCTAAAATTATTGAAGAGTTAAAATAAAAATTAATAAAAAAGGAAACACTTTTGTCTCAGGTTGACTTGACCGTCCTTCATACAGTATATAGTAGGAGGGGTTTGAACAACCCTCCTAAAAGAAAGGGGTCATTCTGAGACTAAGTGTTCCCTTAAAATTTCTTGCATGGTGTGTTTTTCTTAAAAAAAAAAAAAGGGATGTTATTTATAGAAGTATACTAATATTATATGCAGGGTGTTCGAGTCAAACCAGGACTTCAAGCACAGCATGAGACTCTTAGGCGCAGTAAAACATTTGAACAGTGCAAACATTTTAAGGAAACGTGTATATATATATATATATATATATATATATATATATATAGTGACTTCCTGAATATAAGATTAGTGAAGATTAGAAGATACTGTATTAGAACATAGTGAAAATCAAATCTGTACATGTACAAATTCAAATCTGTACTAAATTGACGTTTACATGTACAAACATCTTACATGAGCTCCCGGGTGCCAGCGCATGAGTCTCTGTGTGGCGAGGATGTTCCCCGCACGAACAAATTCTCCTAGAGGGATGAGACAATTAATATTGGTGAATATGGCACGAAAACTGAAAATAAATGAAGAAGCAGCTCAAACAGTATTGATAACAAATATTTATGTTCATATAAACCATTTCTTGGGTCAAGAAAACAAGAAGCTTCACCACAGTTCATTATTTCTTTTTTTTTCTTTCTTTCTTTTTAACGCCATGTCAGCTTCTCCAGAGAAAATCAACTTTAGTTATTCAATATTAAAACTAGATAAGATGTTTAAGATTTATTTTTTTCTAAGAACTATAAAACTAAATTTGGATTTACTTGTTTAAAAACTTTTTCAACAGTATAAAACAAGTTCCTCACAGTAGAAGAATTACAGTCAAATAAAATGTGTTTGATGGACAGAAGGGTTTTACATAATGAACTGAATTTTAATGAAGCTGATTTTTCTCAATAGTGTGTAACAGTTCATTATTTCATCTTCAACTGATTTTAATGTCATATGATGGTGACCTGGAGCATTTGATTATCGTTAGTGTAACGGTTAGTGCACAGAGTGTAAATGATGTTATTTCTTAGTGTGTGTTTGTGTAAAAACTCATTTTGCTCTGATCCCGTCCAGATCTTTCAGGTGTCTGTACACTGCAGTGATCCTGTTTTTCTTCTCTCCTGTTTTATTTATCCTTTTTTTCTCCTCACTTTTAAATGTTACAACCCGTCAAGTCTTTACACTTCCTTTACATTAGGAATTCAAAAAGCACAACTAAAAACGTGATGACGTGTCCAAACACTCCAGTTTACCGTCTTGTTTCTTGAAGCCGTATCTGTGACCTGGACTTTTCCCTCCCAGGTTCTTGCTGCTGCCTCCGGCCTTTTTAGATGCACCTCTGCACGAGAGAACCGCTGGTGTCTGACATGATACAAGTAAACCTGCAGAAACATAAATACACACAAATGAGATGATGCAGAACAACCCAGAATCACATGATCCTACAGACTGAAATATGAACAGAACTCTATATAAGATTCTGCTCGGAGGATCATTTTTAAATTTCATTTTAATTTGAAGGGTGCCAATCGTCACTACCCGATACGATGTTATCACGATACCCAGGTGGTCATTTGATTAATATTGTGATTCTGTGAGTATCACGATTTTATAAATATCCCAATTTGATATTAAATTTTTTTCTGGAATTTTTTTTTTTTTATAAATGTAATAAATCACTTAATATTCATTCCTTTAGTCTGCTTGTTAGGCGACCTAGATGGTGTTACTACAGAAGGGAACATAATCCACATGGCTTTCACCGCCTTATGTATTGCTAAGAAGACTGTCCTCATGATCTGGAATAATAAAAATAATCTTAATATTAACCAATATAGAGATTTTTTGTGTTGGACTATATTAGTCTTGACACAGCTTTTGCTGCCACAATAGATCAATCTCTCTGGGCTCCTTTGATCAGCTCCATCATCTAGTGTGAGTGGGGGTTAATATATAAAAAAATATATATTATATAAAAAAAATAAAAAGGACTATAGAGAGGGGTAGGACTTTTGAAAGTTGCCAAAGTCTGTGCTGTTAGGACACTTTGACCTTCTGTTTGGTAATAGAGTAGGATGTTGGTCTATTCCTATGAGCTGTGTGAACAAGAGATTAAGCTGATGGACAGATAAGTTTTATTTATTTTTATATACGCAGATGTTATGGTCGTCTGCATGAGCATCTCTCTGTTATGACCTGGTGTGTATGTGTGTAGCAGTTTTGTCATATGTTATGTGTGGGAATGGTTGTGAGGTAACTGACTGAAAAAAGTTTGTAAGGGTGTATAAAATGTTGGGTTATAGCCTTATGTTGCTTAATAATATCAAATTTATTATTACCGAATGAATATTTACTATCACTAAATGAACATTTTGTCCATTTGCTGTTGTTGTACATCACAATATTTTACCTATTTGGCAGAAGAATGGTTTAGTATTGTTTTGTTTCAGTGTAATGAGATATGTATATTTGTATTTATTAAAAAATAATAATAATAAATAAATGAATCACTTAATATTTAAATAAAAAATAAAAAATTGGCATCAGTGTGGGTGCAGTGCCAATACTTCTGTAGTTAACTGTAGAGGTTGAACAGAGCTGGAATGTCTAACATGAATTTTACTAGAATAAATAACAGCTCAAAGCAGCTTTACAGAAAAAATAAATAAAAAGTAAATTTAAGAAAATATGTATTAATTATTATTATAAGTTTGTCACTAATTATTAGATCCATATTTAGGATTGATATACTGTGTATTATTCATTTTGCTTCGTTTTCAGGAAATGTATCAATAGTTATCAACTTTTTGTTTATCATAATCTTGTGTGTTTTTTGTGTTTCTTTCCTAAAACTATTAAGCAACAGAGTGTTTGAGAAGGGTGTTATACAAGAAGCATTATTATAATTACTGTTATTATTATCATTAGCTTGCAAAGATGAAATAACTCAGATCATGTATGTGAGATGAAGGAAAAAATGTGATTCAGTTATGAATGGAGATTCTTGTGTGTGGTGATTCATGGTTCTCCACACTGACCCCGAAATCGATTTTTAGAGATGAAACGGTTGATCGATCAGTGACCAGAATTGCCTGATTCTCAGTTTGATTAGCCTCAGATATAAATGATCCTGTGCCAAGCGCAGAAGATAAAAAGAAACGCATTTTTATGGAGTTACATCATCAAAAAATCATGCATGTTAAAAGCCTCCAATCTGCCTTTTTCTCCAAACTCTGTAAGAGAATTAGTCTTAAAACCCACTCATTACACACACTTACACCAGCCTTAAAACACCACAAGCGCTAATCACGAGTTAGAAGCCGCACGTGCTCGTAGCTGCTCAACCCGCGCGATCACTTTCAAGTTAAGTTTTGAGACTTTGGAGGCATATGGCAAGGGGTGAAGGGTCACTGTTTCTTTATGATCCTCCAGGTGATTTAGAAATAATAATTATGGCGGACCACAGCGATACACACTGCTCAGTTAAATGTTAAACTCTTGTATTTGAAGTTAGTTTGTAGTTTTTAAATGCTGCGCTCGTTTTTTAAGTGAGAAAATTTATGTTATACAGAAACGGGCTACATTTAATTAACCATTAAGCTTTTTCAAAGGTTTAAATTCATAACAAAATCAGGGGGGAAATGTAATATCGAATTAGGTTATTTATGAAATCATGATATTTATAGAATCGCAATTTTAATTGAATCGACACTGAGGTCTCGTAATAATATCATAAAAGGAAGTGACTGCTGATTCACATCTCTAATGATTAGTACTTTATAAAATAAATAATAATAATAATAATAATAATAATAATAATAACAAAAAACATTAACTCATACCTATGTTTACACTCTAAACTTAGGACATAAGCTGGGGAACAAAAACATTAGAAGAAACAGAAGAAAACAGAAAAACAAGCTGCTAATTCCACTCACTCACTCACTCACACTATTACTAGCGCACTAAACAGTATGAATATCTTTAGCGCTGCAGTGTTCACACATTCACACTGTTCAGTACTGTAGTATGAATGCATGTCTGGAGGAAACGGCAGCCCTGAACAATTCAACAACCTCCCCATACAATATGTTATTTTCTACAATGTATAATTTATATTCCCGCGTGATATACATTTGTTTGTTTTAAGATTTAGCGTACATAAATATTTTAAATTACAGATAAACCTACCTGCTCTAGGTCTTATTAACAAGGACACGAGCGCTGCCATTTTGAAGCACGTAAAACTGTGACGTAAAGACGCAAAGGCAACGTAATGACGCACTTTGACGCTGACGCGCGTTCAAAACGACTTTCTCTACTTTAAATTTTTATGTGCTTAAATGTGCACTAACGAATTGTACATCATACACAGCGCTCCGTTTGTAAATTGTCATTTTTAGATTAAGGCGTTGCTTGTTTTGTTTAAAACATTAAGGGTCATTTTAAATAATTTTAAAAATGAAACTTATTTTAACTAAATAATTTAAAATAATTTAAAATCAAGGCATGAAAAACGATCTTTTTTTTCCATTAATTTAAGTTTTAATTTATAATGCATTTTTATCATGTATAATAATTTTTTATTATTAATGATGTATTTTTTATTATTTATAATTTAGTGTTTTTTTTTATAAAAACATTTGTATTAAATTTTTTAATGTTGTATTATTTAGAATTAAATTTATTTATTCATAATTTAAATGTACATCTATTATTTAAATTGAATTAATTAATACATTTTTACAATGTTAAGATCAAGACCTGCTTGTATGGTTTAAAGTATTTATATAAAAATTAAGATTCAAAGAACTTTATAAATCCCAGAAGGAAATTGCTTCAAAAAATGCTTTTAAAGATGTTGTTTTACATTAATAAAAAAAATTAATAAAAAACATGATTGAAATGTCATATTTAGATCTAGGCAAGAACATTTTTTAATGTTTATTAATCTTAATTAAAAATATTATTTAGTATTTATGAATAGCTTTTACTTAAATATCATTCAGTTATTTTTTAAATAATTGTTAATTTCTTTCTTAATTTTTTTTTATTCTAATTATTTATTATTATTTATTATTACATTTTAATAAATACTTTTTTTTACTGTTTATAATGTAAAGTAGTTATTAATAATATTATAAAAATATATAATAAAAATATATATATAATAAAAATAAAAAATAAATGCAAATAAGTGTCATTTTAGATGAAGGCGTGCTAGTTAGTTTTAAATACTGTATGTATGTAGATGTAATGAGACATGCGTGGCGGTAGGTGGCGGCACTGCGTTAAGACGATTTCTAATCATCACATAAAATAAGGCGAAGAGGAAGAAGGCGCGCTGTTTGGAGCTGATAGTTTGTTTAGAAATAAGGAAAGAGTTTAAATAAAATGTGTTCAGATAGTTTATTTTCTTATTAGAGTCTATTTTTAACTCAATATTTTAGCCTGACTCTGACTGTGAGTATAAACTTGATGAATGAAGTAATAAAACCCTGAGTGTTGTAGGAAACTAATCAACAACAGACAGTGTAACTGATGCAGATCTTCTGTTTACACCTGATTCCAGATCAGTCTCCTCTCACAGACTTACACAGAGGGACGTTATACCTCTTAAACCAGGGTAAGATAGCAGGAAATGCAATTTAATTCATTTTTATAATTTGATATCCATTTATATTTAATTAAATGTTGTGGAAAGCTTCATAAAGCAGTCCTTTTATTATACGTGTTATAAAGTGCTTATAGAGACTCATTTATCCTCCAGAGTTTCTTGATTCTCTGTGAAAGTTCTTCTTCCTCCTGAGGCCGGAATCGAACCCACAACTCTGCAGGTATGAGGTCATAGTGACACGAACCACTGTGACAAAAGGAATGCAGTTGAGTGTGTTTGTTTGTTTGTTTGTTTGTGCGTGCACACCTTCCAGCCCTTATCACTTTATTTCCTTTGCACCTGTGGGGGAAAAAGGAGAAAGATTTAGCTGAATATTTAACATTATATTTTGTGGGGAAAAAAAAAAAATTCCCCCCAAGTTTTTGTTACAAGTCTATACAACAACAAAAAAAAAAATCTATTTTATTGTCAGTGTACTGTACAGTAGCAACACATGAATTGTCACTTGAAGGAATTGTGATGTGTAACTGAAACAATTCTCTAGAATCCAGTGGGTTACATTTCAGTCAACTGTAGGTCTCATTCTCCATCATCTTCCCGGCCTCTTAAAGACGATTTTCCAGTCCAGACTTCCTTAAAAATGTCCCTGATCTTTCCTGATCTTGTTCTTTCTTAAACTCTTCGTCTGAACACTTCCACACACTCTTTCTTCTCAACACGTTTCCTCTCAGCGTCTAGTTAAAGTTCTGTATTAGCATTGAATGCATTAGCGCCACCTATAGATCTCTCTCTCCTCAGCTTCCCTGTCCTTTAAAGCTGACTTTCCAGTCTTCCTCAAAAAACAACATTGAATGTTTTCTTTCCCTTTCTATGTTTTGAGACTCCCCGTTCTAACAGACTCTTAACACTGCCTTTTACTCTCCCTAGTTCTTGGAGCTGTGACATCATATCTAGCCTGTCCTGTGTATACTTCCTGCACGAGACTTTATAAAGGAGTGCATGGATAAAGCGTTATCCTTTAAAGATGGCGAGCAGCGGCCGAGCAGGATTTCCTATCAGTGACAGCGACTCCAGTGACTCCAGTGACTCCGAGCAGCTCCCAGTCATCGATTTCTCCCAAAAACCAAAGACTTCAGTCTCCACACACTCCGCCACGAGTCGTCCGGTCTCAGCTCATGCTGCCGGACAAGACGTCCTCACGGTCAGCAGTGACAGCGAGGAAGAAGAGGAGGAAGCGTTCGTTCCTTTGGCTGTCAGATTAAAACAGAAAGCCGTAGCTAAAATCACACACGAGAGCCAGAAATCGTCTGTCGCCGGAGGCGTGAAGGAGAAGACCGCGACCGCCCGGAGTGATAAAGCTATAGAAGACGACCCCGGTCATGGGAAGGAGACCGTCTCCATCAGGGACGAGGACGACGGTGGAACCCGAAAGCGTAAACGCACCCTGGAGGAGATGGAGGCGAGCAGAGAGGAGGCGCTGCACAGAAAAGCCGAGCGGGAGAAGCAGAACGGAGAGAGGGAGCGGATGAGGGCGGAGAAGAAAGCGCTGACGGACGCTGTGAAGGCCATGAGACCGGACGAGTGCATCAAGCACGTGGTGGTGGTGGTGGATCCTGGTAGGTGGCGCTGTCTAGCTTCCTCACACAAGTATTAGGCAGTATTGATTAGCTGTGTATGTGTGTGTAGGCCTCCTGCAGCTGGAGGGTGGTGGTGATCTCCTGACCTCACTCCACACTTTGGGATGCAGCTGTGCTATTGAGAAGCAGACGCTGCCCCGGAGTGTGTCCTGGCTCAGACGGACACCGTGTCCTCAGGTACATACAGAGCTCCGTGTACTGACTCTCCAGACTGTTGCGACACGGAACAAACTGTTTAGACGCTTTCGAACATCAAAAATGTTCACTTTTGTGTGATGATTCATTTATTGCACCACTGACTCCAAAATCATCATCATCATCAGCGGACAATTTGTCTCCATCTAACGCTGTCTACCACATCTTCCGTTGTCACTCGAACCTCCTGCATGTCCTCCCTCCCACATCACTGACTCCAAAATCTATTTTTTTTTAATCAATTACGTATTTGTAAAAAAAAAAAAAAAGTTCCTCTATATTCCACTCTAAACTATTCAGACACTGGCAGGCGGCACAGTGTCCCTTGTGGTACGAGCAACTTATTTGCCAGGTTTGTTTAGAATTGTCACAAGATCTGAAAAAAAAAACAAATATCGATATTGTGATGCTTATAGAAGCGCAATACAAATAGATTTGCTGTCCAGGTATCGTTATAAAATCGTATCGGGTGATCGATCCCCTAGCGATTCCTCTCCCCATCACTAAAATTACCAAATATATTAATGTTACAAACAAGACACAGCTGTTGAAGCAGATTCTGAAAATCACGCTCTTTCGTGTTCCTCCTTTGGTGGTTTTGTGGTTCATCTGGTTTTAGGTACCATGTTTTTCCTAAAGCCAAAGTACGGCCACATCATAACATCCATTAAATGCATTAAGCAGACGCCCGTATCCAGAGCGACTTACGTTTGTATCTCATTGTACTTCTGAGCAGTTGAGGGTTAAGGGCCTCGTTCCAGGAGCCGCCTATTATTCTGGTAAAATTGAGATCCATTCATGTGAGATACATCATCTGTCATTTTACACACCCGTGTTGTGAACACGTTCGGTATTTTTTCAGTATTATACGCACATTCATTTTCCACTATACATCAGGTACCCGGGTGTGCAGAAAAAAAAAAAAAACACGCAAGACGGTGTGTAGCACGGCCACATAAAGGGCACTTTAATATACTGTAGGTATAAGTAAGCCGACTCACTGTTAAAGCAGCTGCGGTGCCTTTATAATCGTGCCCGGGAAAATGTGTTTGCCTACGGACTGAGGTGTCGTGGTTCCCGAATGTACTCGCGAGACTACGCTTCCCGTATGCGAGAGGTCAGCGGTGACGTCGGAGGTCACCTGAGTCGGCTTTAAAGCTCAGCCAGGAAGAAGCGAGGGGGGGGGGGGGGGCGGAAGTTGGGAGATACAACTAGTGATGGAAAGTTTGAATCATTTTAGTGACTCGGTTCTTTTAATCTCGTTCATCAAAATGAATGAATCTTTTTTTGTTCATTTCGTTCTTTTGATCAGAAATTAAATAAAATGTTGCATTTTCAATAAACAGACTCCCAATACGTCTACATACACAAATTTTGGCTATAGTTCAAGTAATGAAAATATGCAGCTAAGGACATACAGTGGAATCTCGGATTACGAGCATAATTTGTTCCGGAAGTGGCTCGTATTCCAAAACACTCGTAAATCAAATAGAATTTTCCCATAAGAAATAATAGAAACTCAAATTATTCGTTCTACAGCCCAAAAATATAAATACATAAAATGAATTAATACAAAATATTAAGTAAAAATAAAACAAATTAACCTGCACTTTACCTTTAAAAAAAAAAAGTTAAAATAAATCCCGACAGATAAGCGTTTCCATTTGTGCACGCTGTGTGTGTGTGTGTGAATCTAAGGTAAGCTCCCCTCTTCCCCTTCTCGTCTTACACAGTTACACTTCCTCCACTCTTTTCACACACACACACACACACACACACACACACACACAACGAAAACGCTGTTTTATCGGAAAAATAAACAAGAAATCTCTCTAATGACACTTGATTGAGCGACACACAAACGGAATCACTGCTGTAAAGTAAAAATAAAACAAATTAACCTGCACTTTACCTTTGAAAAGAAACGTGACAGAGCAGTGTTTCTGTTTAGAGCAGATAGAGTGTGTGTGTGTGTGTGTGTGTGTGTGTGTGGGGCACGGTCTCCAATGACGTGCGCGCACACCGACACACACACATACACACACACACAACAGGCAAAGAGCAGCCTTGAGCAGAGAGAGAAAATGGATTTTTAACGTCTCTAATGAGACTTGCTTTTGCTTTACAAACATGCTATACATACACATACATACAGTACAGACACAAAATGTTTTACACACACACGTGGTCAGTGTTATAGTAAACAGTACACACGTGCACGGATGTTGATTATACCATTAAGAGACAAGCACTAAGACCCAGCAGGGGAGACGATTACCCACAATTCCGCAGCACAAAAGAAAGAAAAAAACGTTGGCTCAGTTGTGATCACGTGACGCTCGGCGTCAAAACAAGAAGAGCATGCGTGATACATGATAGTCGGTGCTCGTAAACCAAGACTTGTTCGCTTTCCAAGTCAAAATTTATTAAAAATCTTTGCTCGTCTTACGGACACTCGCAAACCGCGTTACTCGCAATCCGAGGTTTCACAGTATTATAATAAACAGAATGAGTAGCTCACCTCTTATATCTTCTAGTCCGAGTCGTTCGTTCTTTTGAATCTATTGCACTGCATAGCGTCTATGGGAGTCATGTGACTCGGAGTAGACTCGGAGTAGAAGAGTCATTGAGAGAGAATCGCTCAATTCTGTTTCCTGTACATAACATACGGAGGTTTCGCTGTGATTTGCACCCAGTAGAAAATGAAGGAATCACACTCTGAGATACTCGTTCTTCTGAGTCACGTTAAAGATTCGTTCCAATAGCCAGGACTTTGGACATTCAATCCACGTACACCCTTCATTAGTTGTATATATTTTGTAAATATTGTTTCTTTGTTGGTTTTGCTGCACCTTTTTGGTTAGTTTCTTTTGTATAATACACTGTTGGTTTTTGCTAATTGACCGTTGTGGTGTCGTTCATGCTCTCGGCTTTTAAAGCATCGCAGGCAATAAGATAAAGATCTCTCGTTTTTGTGTAACTCAGTTTACTTAAATATTCTACTCGTTACAGGTTTGTTTTAGGAATTTCTAACAGCAGTTTTCCTAATCCATCTCTTTAAAGGCACAGAAAATCAACTGGTCATTGATTATAATCGACGATCCTTCCATCAATAAACATTACAGTGTTCAGTGTTTTGCTGGAGCCTTATGGCGTTTTCATATCTCTCACCCCGAGAACACTTCACCCCACAGTCTGGTTCATGTCGATCAGTGAGAACACAATCGTTCCACGCTCGGGATCCTGTACAGTACAGCAGCCGTTCCGATAGTATGCAGCTTCCCAACTGGATTCTGGTTTTTGTACGTTTTTATTTATTCATATGGACAGACAGAGCTGCGCATGAACATGCCGAAAGCTGTTCCGTCGTCAAACGGTGAACTGAACGGATCAGTTTCCGACTAAAGGAAGTGAATGTGAGCGTCAGGCTGGTGAATGTCGCTAATATTCACCGAGCTGATAAATGAAGTTACCCTCTCTCTCTTTCTCTCTCACTCTCTCTCTCTCTCTTTCTCTCTCACTCTCTCTCTCTCTCTTTCTCTCTCACTCTCTCTCTCTCTCTTTCTCTCTCTCTCTCTCTCTTTCTCTCTCTCT
>JAQMYJ010000006.1:24316501-24341269 GCA_030014305.1 Clarias laeviceps | reverse complement strand
ACACGTGAATAATCCCGCCCACTCAAAGCGGTACTAAACTGCAGTGGAAACGCAAACCGAGTCGAACTGAGCCGTGCCGAGCCGAGTCGTACCACGCAGTGGAAAAGCGCCATAAGTGTTGCTGGGGCTTGAACCCCCAACCTTCCGATTAGCAACCCAGTAACTTACAGCCTTAACCGTTTGAGCCACCACTGCACCACTCTTAATAGATAATGGACTGTAAAGCCTATTTCATTCTACTTTTTACATTTATTTTAGCATATATCATTTATATATCAGCCATAACACAACACAACATAACAGCCCCTCCGTCATAATCTGGCCGTTATCAAAGGCACTCAAATCCTTACATTGGCCCATTCAACACATCAACTGTAGCGACAAAATGTTCACTTGCTGCCTAATATATCCCACCCACTTGCAGGTGCCACTGGCACAAGATATTGTATATCTATAGCTACTGTATACTGTCTAGACGACTGGGCAAGAGCATCTCCAAAACTGTAGCTCTTGTGGAATGTTCAGTGGTCAGGACAAACCAAAAGTGGTCCAAGGAAGGGAAACCGGTGAACTGGCGACATGGTCATGGGCGAACAAGTCTCACTGATGCACATGAAGAACGAAGGCCGGCCTTCCACTAGAATCCAATATAAAATGTGGATTTGGTTGGTTTCTTTTGAAAGGTGCCAGAAAACACATTGCATCAGTGTTTTGGTGGTAAGAAAGGGGGACCTACTCAATATTAGGCAGGTGGTCATAAAGTTATGTAATGGCTGATCGGTGTATATAGCCATAACAGGATTTTGTATCCAGTATATTCTATGCCATTGTGTATGTAATTGTATCCAGCATGTATACGTCGTTACAGGTAACTATAAACAGATTAAAGTAATATATGTGTTACCCTTTAACAAATAATTAAAAATGTAAAGTACTTTATCTAACACTTTTAATAATCACCTTTAGGATGTTAACAGTAACACACAGCTTCGTCGCACCATGTCGTCATTGATTATTTCCCTAAAACCGCACACCCCATTGTGTTTCATTCCTTCCCAATCATAATGAGGAATGGATTCAATCAATCGGCCTTTATTTCGACACATTTCCTAACCTGTTCCTTTGGGGCGATGGGTGTGAGTTTTGTGCGTGTCAGTTCAGCTAAGGTTTATTGTTGCTGAACGAGGCAGAAGGGTGTTAAGGATCCCGACCGCCTGGGGGAAAGAAGATGTTCCCGAGTCTGGCATTAACAGCCTGGATGCTTTACTACCGTCTGCCAGAGAGCAAAGAGGAGAAGGCAGTGTGTATCGTGAGTCACGCACAATGCTGGTGGCCTTCAGGATGCTACTTTGCTCATGAACAAGGTCGTCTATCACATCCTTAACGGTTTTCACTAGATCGTAGGAATCTATGCTGCAAGATAAGCCGCTAATGTTGTGATTTTATAGTGATGATGATGATGATGATGTTCAAGCCTAGAACAGCGTCCATGTCGAAGGGTGATCATATTTTATTTTTATTTACCAATCAGATACACACCCGCCCTGCAATGCATTCACAGAGTGTACCCCGCCTCGTGCCTTAAGTCTCCTGGGATGGGCTCTAGGCCCCCCGTGACCCTGTATACAGGATAAAGCGATATAGATGATGAGTGAGTGAGTGATGTTACACATCTAGAATTTATTTATTTATTTATAATTTTTTTTTGTGCTTGAGGAAATAGTGAGAATCCTCCACGCTATGTCCTCTCTGAGTCTCTGGACAGTCTACGTCTTTCCCTCTGAACAAGCTTCCACAAGAGGGCAGACTTGCTTTACACACCTACTTCAGTTTCTCATCAGAAAGCGTTCCATCTCTGGAAGAAATATGGGAAGAGGAACAGGTGGAAAGTAAGAAGAGTCCTGATCTAAATCATACAGTGTGGTGTTTGCGACAGGCTAGTCGAACAACTTCAAGTCCAGGGAGATGGTTGTTGGTATAGTTTACATTTATTACATTCCTGTCTGTGTTTTGGGAGCAAATTCTGCAAACATAGAGCCAGATGCTGTGCGCTTATGGATGATTTGAAATGCACTGAAGGTGATCTGAAAATAAAGGAAAAAAAGAAAATACAGTCCTTTTCTAGTGTTTTATGTAAATTATTGCGTAAGTACATCTTAAAGCATCCCGGTTTCTCATTTTCTCAGTTAAACGTAAACAAAAATTGAAACCCCCAAGAGAGGTTTAAGTGAATTTCTAGAACGATTCAAATTAGATTTCATTCTGCTGAATTGCTGGTATATTTATTTATGTACACTTTAATTTGCTTATTTTGCTCGTTAAAATGTTCCCTAATCCCTTCCCTAATCATCCATGAGGTTACTATGTGTTCATTCATTAGTGTCAAAAATGTGCAAAATGATTTGCATATTAATCTTTAAAATCAATGCATGATCTTAAGAGGCATCCAAGATTTAAACTGGCCTTGAGTTCATCAGCATCTTGGTTCATCGACTTACCTAAAGAAAGCTCTCTGAAAATCGGGAAGGTTTGAGTTCAGCTCATGATGTCATATCAACATGGCTGCCTAAAGCCTAAACAGTAAGTGAAGTCTTTTTCATGAGTCGTACTTCATATACTAGTGCTTGTTTTCTAGCCCTCGCTTGATCTCTAGCTAAAAAGAACAATGCGGTGGAGCTTTAGTGCTTTAGTTTGTCCAGCTTTCTCATATCGTCTCTCATCTGTACTGTACACTCCGCTCACAAAAGCTGCTAAAGTTTGATCTTTTTCGCTAACACCAACACGCTCGTCATCCCATAGATCACTGACTGGCTGAACAGAGTCTCTGAACTGTGCGGAGCTGCTTAAAAATTGTTACGATAGCTCGCGATATACAAGGGGGTTCAAGTCAAACCAGGACTGAATGAAGGCATAAAACTGATTGACATTTACAGAAGACTTCAAGCACGGTACGGTGATCAGACTCTTAGCCGCAGTCAAACATTTGAATGGTGGTTTTAAAAAAAAAAGGTCGTATGGATAACTTGTCGACGGATAACCTGCGGAAGAGACTCATCTGTCTGTGTGAACTGTACACACAATCATTCACCAACACCACTTGCGCATTACACGAACTCGGCTGGCAGTTATTGGCACGTCCCCTGTACAGTCCTGACCTCACTCCAAGCCATTTCTACATGTTTGGGCCATTAAAGGAGTTCCTGGGAGGCCGGCGTTTCAGATAAGAAGCACACAGTCCAATCATGGCTCCGATGTACTGAGAAAATGTTCTACCTTGACGGTGTCCAAGCGCTAGTAAAACGCTGTGATAAGTGCATTAGTGTAGCAGGGGATTAGATAGAGAAATAAAGTTTGACCGGTTTGACTTGAACGGCAGTCGTTTTTCAAATAGGAAAAAAAGAAGCTAGACTTTTACTTCTACTAGACTTTTAGTTCTACTCAAATGATAGATATTTTTGTACTTTTATTTCTAGATGCGCTGTCCACCTGTGTATGTAGTTTACGTGCTCTAGACTCAACTGTGCATCATACTGTAGAAACAAGGACTCACTTGAGATAAATCACACCCTGTACCTTTAGGAGCTAAGAGTAATACTGTGGTAGCCCTCAGAAACCATGATCACTATCTTTCCAGCTGCCATTCAATCCGTCCCACACCACTCCATCTCACTTTACGGACTAAGCCTCTCCCTGGGAGGCTCATCTCTCCGAAGGGACAGCTTGCGAGGGAGGAAAAAAGAAATCAGGTCTACTCTTATGCATTCTCACATGCCTCTCTGGCTCATGATCTCCGTCCTCCAGCAACCTGATGCAATTGCTAATTGCGCTTGTTGTGCGGAGCCGTCCATCACACGGCGTCTCCAAAAGCAAGGCCAGGCATGCTTTATGATGTTTTCAAGGCTGCGGCTTATTCATTTCAAACCGATGCCTCTGGAGAGTCCCTGGTCGGTCTGTTGGTGAGGCTGAAGCCCTGATAGACTGTGTCTCAGGGAGTCTCTGGAGGGTGTGTGTATGTGTCTGAGAGTGTGAGTGTGTGTGTGTTGGTGCTACAGGCAACAAAAGCTTGTCCAAGGCTGAAGGAGTGTCCTGCGTCACCGCCACTCGGTATTCATTACACACGGTCACCCTCCAGGGCGTTTTTATTAACATTCCAATCAGCGGCGAGTGAGATTGCTCGATCTGCGGAAACAAATTGGGAATAGTCTTTGATGTAGGAGTTGAAAAAGGTTCCTGCAACAAGAAACATGGGGGAAAAAAAAAACCAGACATGCAAAGCACACAGGTTGAGAAACACAGTGACATTATTAGTGTTTCCGCTCATGCAAGTGGTTTCACTCTGATGTGTGCAGTCATGTGTGTGTTGCAATTTGTTAGACTGAGGAAACTTTGCTCCCGTTCGAAGTGCAAGTGAGCGATTTTGCCAAACCCGAGGCCCCCCCGAAGCTGCACCAAACTCGTCGTTATACCATGACGGACACCTTCCATACTCTGCGGTTGACCCGATTCCTCTTTTCCGTGTCGTTGATGGATTTTCGCACCGTAGTCACACTGACAGCTCCGGTTCTCCCCAAAAGACACACTTTGCTCTCGCAGGAAGGCAGCACTGTTGAGGACGAGGAAGAAAAGACATAAGGTGTCATTCTTCACGTGTCAGTCGCTCAGGTCTGTCAAACCTTCCAGAACAAAAAGGCTCAATCCTTATCTCTGGTGCAAGAAAAAAAAGGTGAAGGATGGGTTTCTGAGCTTGTGCTGGAGCTACAGTATAAAGCAGTTGCAGATCTTGAAGGCATAAACCTGTGCAATAAAGCTGGTTAGTGTGGTGGTGGTGGTGGCAGTTGGGCACAGGAAACATTACCAGCTGAAATCTCCAGGGTCCCTGGCTAGTCTAAATTTCTCTAAATTGCCCCTAGGAAAGTGTGAATGTGCGAACTGTCTGTGATACAAGTGGCACTTTTTTTTCTTTTTTCTTTTTTTCCAGGAAAACCTGACAGGTTCACAAGACATCTGGTTGAGAATAAGGGAATGCATTGGGACTTGTATCCCATTGGATACTTTTACTTTCAAGCTTGCCGAACATTCTTTAGTGAGATAGTCCTGTAGTTTGTTGGCATTTTGGGAAATAGTTTTTGTTGGTCATTCAGCTGCTACCGTCAAGGAGTTGCCACAGCGGACCAAGTTTTAAGCCCCTTCCTGGTGCAACCCTTCTATATCCTCTTGTCTTGGGACCGACACTGCATCCAGTCACTGGGGTTTCTGCAATGGCTGGGAATTGAACCGAGGCCTTGTGCATGGCAGGTGAGCCACTGAGCCACCAGTGGCCAAAACGGCACTGTCAAAAATAAAATCACAAAGATCTTGAAACCAATTATGAACTATGTAGCTGTGATGTAGCTGGATTTGAGGAACCATATTCGCACATCATGTGGGTATGTCCAAAGTTTTGTAGTCTTTCTAGAACAATAGTGGTCTTCTACTTCTTCTTCTATAATTATTTTAAAATACAATACAATAGCTTGTTGATCCACCTTTAGCAGCAATAACTTGAAGTAATCATTTCCCGCAATGCTTCCTTCAGTTCATTGAAATTTTTGGGCATTTGTTTATGGATGGCTCTCTTAAGGTCCCGCCTGCGCATTTCAAGTGGGTTGATGTCTGGATTTTGACTAGGCCATTTTAAAACCTTGATTCTTTTATTTTTCAGCGATTCTGATGTATATTTACTGGTGTGCTCCAAAGCATTGTCCTGTTGCATGAATGAATGTAGACCAAGTTTAAGGTGTCAGTCTACAGTATAAAACATTAACATTGTTGTTTTTTCAGATTGAAGTTTTACATCCATCAGTCATGCTTCCATGTTCTTTTCAGGCAGTAGAGGTTTCTTCTGGCATCTCTTCCAAGCAGACTCGACCCTACTTTTTCAGTCTTATTCTGACTGAGCAGCACTTCTTATAAAATGACCCCTTACATCTTACCGTGTGCTGTAGACAGCTAAAGAAGTGGCTTACAGAAATGTTACAACATTGACTTGGCATTCAGCTCGCAATTATGTGTTTCCAACTTGACGTGAAAGACGCATTAGTCAGATATCTGACCTCTCTTGGAAGAGTGATTAGTGGAACGTTGCAAACACTGCTGTGGATTTTCAAAATGGCACAAATGTAAAAACTAATCTCATGACTCAATGTCACCTGTTGTAGACAGTCTAGATTTTTTTTCCCTTAAAAAGTAGACTCGCCGGTACTTTTAGATGAAGGAGCTTATTTAGAAAGAGAGATTATTCCTCCACATTACATCACCTACACACTGTTCCTGAAGCGTCAGTTGTGATCCTCACACTGAGACCTAAAGAGAGAGAGAGATCAACTGCTATGACTCGCACCTCAGGTCAAAACCTGAACCTGAACTGGATGAAAAGGAGGTTTTAAAAACAAGCCAGCCTGTGAGGCTTAGTGGACCGGATGGTCAGGGTGAGACACACGCTTACCTTCCCACTGAGTTACCAGTGCAGAGCTCTGTTTCAGTTCATTATTTTACAGCTCCAGAGCTCAAGAAAGCTGAATAGGATTCATGAAGTCGTGTGCACTGACATCACCTAAATTAAGGTTGCGACCATACAGTAAGTATGCAATAAGTAACATTTATGCATTTTAATATTAATTACGCAGCTACATGGGAGATGAATCTGAAATGATTGACACCCTTGGAAGCTCTGCCTTTTTATCCCCAGTAACGAGTGATCTTTTTGGCTGGTTCTCATATGTGCTGAGTTGGCTTTCTATTAATAAAACTCTTAGCTTTCTATTAATACGATTGGACCATGTTTTGAGTTTATTGATGTAAAATAAAAATGATTGGTGTAGCCTTTGTTCAGCTGGATTACATTAAGGGCATCTCAGGAGCTGTAGTCAGAGGTCAAAACAAAGAGAAACTAGAACATGGGAGAAACAAAGCCTCGGTATAATGAGGTATGAGGTAATTGACAAGACTTTGCAATATAGCGTAGACACGCCAGGATAGGGTGGACACAATTGGGCAACACACTGGACTTTGTGTATCAAGGACACAGGAATCAAAGACAGGAATCTATAGAGGAGTTTGAACTTTGTGAACTTTCACTTCCTCAGGCTGTCTTTCTCTACTTTTTTTTTTTTTCCATATGTACTTACTCTATAATTTTCTTCTCATTTGTCATGTCTCCAGGTAAAAGTACATTCAGCGGTGCAAAAAATAGCCTAACAGCTTATTACCTGCTCATATGTAAATGTTAAAGTTTAGAAATGGCTAATGAAATTTTTTTTTTTTTTCACATTTATATCAAGAGCAGACACCTTGTGTTGAATAACAAGACAGGGGCAGAATGAAGCCACACAGATGGTCAGGTTAATATAACTATGAGTGCTGGGAACAGTTTTAAACAACTGTCCAACAGTAAAGCTCACAAATAAAGCTCACGCATTTTACTCAAGGCGGCACAGAGGCGTAGTGGTTCGCACTGTCGCCTTGCACCTCCAGGGTTGGGGTTTGATTCCCGCCTCAGGGTCTGTGTGCATGGAGTTTGCATGTCTAAACCATTATGTAGGGATGAACAGTGCGGGCAATCAATCTAGTACATTCCAGAAGCCCGCTCCCATCTCGATAACCTTATCGCGCATCCGCGAACATAAAGGAGCGTCTGTAAAACAAAGTCGCGGGAAGCTTAACCAGGAATGGGACAGGAACCCTCACTGTGGAGCTACGCTGAGACCAGATGCCGCAAATTAAACCCAAATACAATGGTGTGAATCGGTGATCTTCTAAACGAACGGTTTTACGGCTTCACCCCGAGTTGGGGAGGGAAACCAGCGTCACACTCTGACACTCTCATTGACCCCAGGACATGGGATGTCCCGTGTTTCGCCTCCTGGCTGAACGAACAAAGAGGCATACGGCAAGAGACATGATTTCGAACAATCTTTAAAGAATGCCAGTAGAGCAAAACTTATATACATACATTTATGTCCAAAGACATGCAGATTAGGCTAAGTTTATGTTTGCTCTGTGATGGCCGTAGGTCTCCTAGGATTGTCCCCAGGCCCCCTGTATACAGGGTAAGGCAGCATAGACGATGAGCGAGAGTGAGTTAGAGTACGTCTTAGAGGTTCAAGTGAAATAAAACTCACTGATTTTACCAAACGCACTGTTTGAGTGTCTGTAGTTTTAAATGAACTGCTCCTGAACACCCTTTTGTGGAAGTGCATTTTTCTATCCAATCAGAATGCAGAGCCTGGAATCCAGTGGGCCATTTTCCACCCATTTGAGTCTCTGCATTTCTAATGAACTAAACAAGTGGAATAAAATATATATTTTTTCATCCTGACTGGAGTGTCTTTTAAGATTCCATCGCAAATCCTCCTTTATTGTTTTGTACATACGTATCCACTAAATGATGTTCTGTTTTCATTATGAAACTTTATGAAAGTTTGGGTCATTTGTTGTTTTTGCTTACGTATCGAGGAAAAAAAATAATACTCCAAGCGTGCAGGCATTAAACATGATGGAGTGAGTATGACTTTGGGTGAACTCCATCCATCAGCCTTCGGTGTTATTAAACTGCCCGGGTGGATGGTGAATAATTCACGATATGCGCCATACATTTATTTTTCTGGCAGCTGTTGGATTTATGTCATTTTCAAATGGTGATTGATTGAGAGATAATGATGCGATCACCTGAAAGAAACACTGGTGCGTTGCCATTAAAGTGGCTAATGCTGCTGTTGTCCTTGTGGCTCCGGGTTACTAGTCTGCTTCCTTTCCACCAAAAAAATGGCAGTTAAATATTTTTTAATTTAGTTTTTTTTTTTTGTAGTTGACTTTGTTGTGTGATATGGTTTTGGGACTTGCAAAGACTAAGTGAAATGATTCAAGCCATACATACGTGTGTTACAGAGTAGCAGGAATGATGGAGAATCCAATTACTTTCATGTTAATTAGCTAGCAGAAGGAATCTGGCTAAAGATGCTTTCGTGATCACTTCATTATTAGGTTTCTGCACTGTGGAATGACTTCACGAATGGTTCTTCACATGTCTGTTCTAGGTTTTTGCTTTTACTTGACCTCAGCAGTATTATATTCGGCTAACTGATGCTAACTTCCCTGTGGGAACTCGGGGCTAGAATCGATGACCAGATTTATACAGGCCACATTTTGCTCTTTATAACAGTCACTCATCATGGCTATCCTCAGGCTGCAAGCGTGCAATGACTAGTGATACCATCACCTCACATTCTCCATTGATTCACTTTGCGTCAGTAAATAGATACATCGGTTTATTGATACTTCCTGGGTAGTTTACTGTCAAGCTTTAACATGTTGTATATAATTAATCAAACAATAAAATCTTAAAAACATAAAGCAGATCATAACGGGTCAGACTCAGGAAAGGACCCGTCCTGGATCGTAGATCCATCTGTAGCGTTAAATCAGGTAATGCAACATCACTCACTTAGTCAATTAGAAAGTATGGACCTGACTACTAAACTTAAACTCAAAGGGCTATAATATTTCCTGGGATTAATAGATATTGGTGGAACTCATGAACACCATTGCAGGAGAATATTACTATAAAATGAAGGTCAAACATGCAAAATCAGGGTGTGGTTTTGGACACTAAACTAGACTACGTAACTAAAAATCTATATCATATAACAAAATGATTAAAAAAAAAAAAGTTTTTAATGTCAAAGGTTAAATAAAGAACCTGAAATGCTCTGTACTATATAAAGTCAAATAAAACTTTAATAAAAACTTCAAATAAAAACTTTCAAGTTTCAATAGATTTCAATAGATTATTTATTTATTTATTTATTTATTTTTTTTTTGTGCAAAAAGAGCAAACAAACAAAAAATGGCATTTTATATTATATATATATATATATTTTATTATTTTTTTTTTTTTTCATTCCATAGCTACAAGTAATGTTATGGAGCATCCTTAAAACAAATGATCAGTTACATTAGAGCAATAATAACCAGGCTTTCCTTTATGAGCTACAGTACTAGTGCACTGACACTGGAAGCTCCTTCCATGTGTGTGTGTTATACAAGATCAGGTGGATGTAACCTGGCAGCCAATGAGAGTCACTTTTAAAATGACTGTTCGAGTAGAGCGATGAATCTGCATCAAATCTTGCATTAAACTCGAACATTCCTTCGTGGAAACTATTCAGATAATTCAGATGGACGATGCAATGAACGCAGCGCAAATATAAGTGTCGCACATACGTTTCAAAGATGGTCAGGAATCTGTTGAAAAGTTGAAAGTGATCCATGTTTGGGAAGGCCTGAAGCAAGCAGAACCCCTGAGAATGTTGAATGTGTTTGGGCTGCGATAAACAAAGATGGTGCCAAAGCTAGAAGCATAATTAGTTAGAGTTTAATATACTGTAATCCATTCATTACATGGCTGGATACTTTCCGGACAGACCTTGTACAGCTAAATGATAAACCGCATTCTGGATACGGACACAGCAAAATATTTAAAATGTTTAATATTTAATATTTCGAAATTTTACTTTATTTTTGCGATATCTCACGAAATGCTCTCAATATCTCGTGAAATGTTCGCAATATCTCACAAACAAAAAGGCCATTTTTTTCCCTTTTTTCTTTTTCCTTTGGTGAATTTTCTTTTACAATATAAATATAATAGTACAATCACTCAACGTTTGTATAAAAACAAAAAAAAAAAACAAAAAAAAACTGCCTGTAGCTCAGCAACTGATTTCTAAACATGAAACATGTCACATCTCTAGTAAATGCTCTGTTGCAGTTTATCCAATCTGAGGCAGTTTTGTAAATTATTTAGCTTTCACCTGTGAATAAATGACACCGCTTGTTTCCAAAAAATGAAAACAGAATATTTAAAGCTGATTGTAAAGCAAGGTATGTGTCTGTATGTGTCTGTGTCTCATCTCTTTGTCGTTCCAGTGAAAAGTAAGAACATGAAGTGCCTCGATGTCGCATCACGGGTACATCAAATAGTTTTATTTATACCTGGTTGTCCAAAAGTCGGCCTGTAAATTACAGCAAATGCTCAAATTGATGGCGTCTGATTTGAAGGCTCTTGTGTATAGACTGAATACGAGAATGCTGAACTTTTTTTTGGTGTATAAGAGCTGATGCTGTTCCATGCAAAAATGATTTCCTCTTTTAGTGCAGCCATCGTTCTGGGCCGATTCTGACACACTATAGACTTCACGAGTCCAAAGGAAAAGACGTGGTGTGAGGTCTGGTTCTCTTACAGCTTATACTGGATTGTTACTTTTAACGAAAGTATAAAGTTTCTAATAAAGACATAAAGCAATCCTTTAACTGTCTGCTCTACTTTTTGGTAGAGCAATCTGTGTGACTACAATGATGTGAAAAAGTTTTCGCCCCTTTCTGTTATTTTATTTATTTTGTTATTTTTCATGTTTGTTGTACTTAAATGATTGGGATAATCGAGCAAAGTTTAATATTACACAAACATAACGCAAGCAAATACAAAATAACGTTTTAAAATGATGATTTAATTTATTATGGGGAAAAAAGCTGTCCAAACCTGCCTGGCCGTATGTGAAAAAGTAATTGCCCCCTAAACCTAATAATTACTTGAACCACGCAATCAAGCGTTTGCAATAACGGGCAGTGAGTCTTTCACATCGCTGTGGAGGAATTTTGGCCCACTCTACATTGCAGGATTGTTTTAATTCAGACATAATGCAGGGTTTTCAAGCATGAATGGTCAGTTTAAGGTCATGTCACAAGATTCAAGTCAAGACCAAAACCTTCATTTTCTTTTTTTTGAGCCATTCAGATGTGGACTTGCTGGATTGTCCTTGCTGCATAAACCAAGTGCAAGTGAAGTTTGACTGTTGGTACTGTATGAAGTTCTTTTGATGAAATGTTGTATTAGTTTCAGGACCAACACCTTCTAAAAAATTCAACATTTGTCTTATCAGTCCACAGAATATGTGCTAAAAAGTCTTGGAGATAATTAAGATTTTTTTTTTTTTTTTTTTTTTGCCAAATGTAAAACGACCCTTCATGTTCTTTTTGTTCAGCAGTGGCTTTCGCCTTGAAACTCTCCCATGGATGCCATTTTTGTTCCCAGTCACTTTCTTATTGTTTCATCATGAACATTGACCTTAACTGTGTCAAGGGAGGCCTTTGGTTCTTTAGATGTTATTCTGGGTTCTTTTATGAGCTTCTGGATGAGTTGTCATTGTGCTGTTGGAGTAATTTTGGTATGTCAGCCGCTTCTTGGAAGGTTCACCACTGTTCCACGTTTTCTCCATTTGTGGATAATGGCTCTCGCTGTGGCTCACTGGAGTCCCGAAGCCTTAGAAATGGAATTTTTTTAGATTGTGCTGCTTTTTAGGATATTTTTCAGACAGGTTTAATTTAGGGGGCTTTTTTCCCCCCTTAATAAATGAACTAATCCTTTAAAAATGCATTTTGTATTTACTAAGGTTATCTTTGTTTAATATTACAATTAGTTTGATGATCTGAATCATTTTAGTGTGACAAATAGGCAAAAAAAAGCAACTACTTTTTTGTGGCACTATATATCATATTGAAAATTGCATCAAACTTAACCTGACTCAGTCTTGCCTACCACTGGGTTCAGGTTTGCTACAGTATGCTCAAAAAAAATTTCTTGACGAATGGTGTGTCTTTAAATGATATGCCTTTTTAATTGCTTTGTCATACCAGGGTCATACCAGGAAAAAAAACTAAATGGATCTAATACCCCAAATCATTTGTGCAGTAGTATTTTATGTGACTTTCTCTATTAATTATTATTATTATCAATAATCATCATCAAATATGTGTATACTTTTACCTTGAAGTGACATCTCAACCATTTGGAAGAGGCCTATACCGGGGTCTGTTACAAAATAAACATTGCTGTTATTAATGTTAATATTAAAGGAGTAAAAGGTAATTTTTACAAACAAAAGCATTGAATAAAAGCATTACATCACTCAGAGAGGCTTTAGCAAACCCATTGCATTAATATGTTCTATGACACAGAAACACATTTATATTATTTATTAAGTGCATCAGCAAACTAAATTAGGTTTATATTTCAATCTGAAAATAACAGAAACTCTACAGAGACCAAGTACGGATCTCATTCCATTGAGGACAGTCACGTCTACACCTACGCCTGACGAGGACGAGCGATAAGTGCAGGTAATTAAGGCGGATGACTTCATTGTCGTAACATCATAAGAAAACAATCTACTACCCAAAATCAGCAGCTAAACAACGTTACCATGTGACTGGAATGAAATGTAATGACAAGGTGTTGTAATCTACTATTGGTTATGAATGTACACACGAACCATGTACGGTTTATTTATTTATTCTGCGTCTGATAATTGTGGCATGAACCTCTCAGCATGCTGCACTCGGAATCATTCTGAACACAGCTGTTCATCTGAACCAGAGCTTCAAAAGATGAAGCTGTGCACAAAGCTCATGGAGGAGAGTGCGCCAGAGGTTATGTATACAGAAATATTTGGCTTTCAGTCATTTCTTTGAACTGGTCTTTTTTTCTGGGGCAGAATAATTGTACAATATACATCTTTAACAGAAGAAAGCTCTAATATTTCGGAGCACAAGTTCTGGTTTTTTTTAAATCAACACTGGGTAAAAACTTTACATACAGGGTCAAAATTATACATACTTACCTACTTAAATCAGTGATCCTCAGTACAGATCTGTGTCAGCGATATTTCTTGGAGCTGTTTCTAAACAAACTACAGGTTCTAGAATTTGTTCAAACCATTGTATGTAAGTGCAAGTTACTGTACCTAGAGGTGGATCCACTTCACTAAGGTCTGGAGGTACTGTAAGACCGTCACCAAACTGTCACCCTCAGCTGAGAGGAAATCGGTTCTGATGGTCAGGAACAACCCAGGAACCACCAAGGCGGAGACCTGCCATGAACCAGAAGCTGCTGGAACCCCAGTCTCACTGTCCATAGTCAAGAGAGTTTTAGAGATTGAAAGGTTGACATCCATGAAAGGAGCTCCTTCTCCAAAATCCACACCTTCAAGCATGTCAAATATTTGTAGCTGATCACATGGACAAAAAAAAAAAAAAAAAGCTTTCTGGAAGAAAGGTTTGACCAGATGTATGCTTGAAGAAGTAAAGGCAAGCCATTCATCCCAAAGAACACTGTACTGTACCAGCTGTTAAGCATGGTGGTGGTAGCATCATGCACTGGGGAAGCTTTGCTCCTAGAGGAACTGATGCAGGATGGAATAATGAAGAATCAGGGCTATTTTAGAAATTGTCAGCATAACCACAAATCATCAGCTAGATGGTTGAAACTTGGACAGTATTGTTTCAACAGGACAACCTGAAGCACATAACACAGAAGGTTGTAGAATGGATGAAACAGGTTAACTTAAAGCTTTTGCATCCTCAAACATGCAGCATGATTGAAAGTCATGTCTGTACCAGCAAATGTAATTGAATAAACCTGTTTGACATTTACAGAAGACTTCACACACAGTACGACAATGAGACTCTTAGCCGTAGTATCAAATTTGAATGGTGCAAACGTTTTAAAGAAGGCGGAAGGCTCAGAGCCCACTGCAGTCGTTACCGTGAACATTCAGAAAATGGAATGTCTGATCCTTGAAAGTCGACTGAAAACTTGTCGCCAACCTTTGGAACAGATAAGATAGTTTTTACTGTCATAACAGTTTCCTGTCATTTTGCACAATCAAAGGACTTGGTTTTACTTGCTTCTCATATTTTGTATTATCAATCAAACATAATGATTTCGAGAGAGAGAGAAAGAGAGAGAGAAAGAGAGAGAGAGAGAGAGAGAGAAAGAGAGAGAGAGAGAGAGAGAGAGAGAGAGAGCAATTGAGGCTTGTGAGGGACTGACCATTTATAGCTGCTATTACATACAGTACAGTACCAATTAAACATCTGGACTTATGGAACACTTGGATTTTTTCCCTACATTTTAGAACAATTCTAGTTATTTTTATTTCAAAACTATGAAATAACACATTACATAAGACATTATGTAATTAAGTAACAACAAAAACAGTTGTTATTTTAAGACATGAAGACCTTCTCAGGAAAACAAGACCAAAACTTACCTTCTGCTGCAGAGGAGAAGTTCATTTAGAGTCACCAGCCTCAGAAATCACCAATTAACAACCAGCATCTCAGATTCGAGCCGTTATGAAGGATTTACAGAGCAGAAGTAGCAGATAAATCTCTATATCTCAATATCAACTGTTCAAAGGAGATTATTGTGTGATTTGTGTGGCTTCAGTATTGCTTTACAGTGTAGAAAGAAATGAAAATCAGGAATGACCATGGAGTTACTGTAGAAGGGGTGTCAAAACTTTGGACTTTTGAAGTGTGAGTGTAAAAACAGCAACTAACTTAATTTCTCAGACCTTCCACAGCAGTGAATGATTGAAAACTATAACACTATTTATCAAAATTAACCTTGTAATTATTGGCAAATTGCTGTGGCATAAGAGAAATGAAATATTTCAGGACGTGCCGTGAATGCAGCTTTATGGTGTTAACGGAGACTGTGCTTCATGTCAGGCTGCGTTACACCACCCACTCACTGATTATCATTTTTGGAGATTTTGGAATGATGTTCTCCAGCAGCGAAGGAAATTACAAAACACCTGCCACAGTGTTGTATACTGAGAAAACAAAGCATGAGTAAATGTATTAGTTACAATTATAAGTTCAATCATTACCATGTAAACCAAACTATAATTACATTTTTAAAAATTATATTACAGACATGATTACTTAGCTTCTGTTTTTTTTTTTCATTGTTTGTTTCTTGAAATAAACATTTATGGTCAAACAGTTATCACTTGACAAATACACGGCCTGGCCAAAAAAAAAAGTCTCACACTTTAAGAATTCATTGACTTATTTTTAGCTTTGATTAAAAGCACACACTCTGGTGTCCAACTGATGTGTGAAAATGATTCCTCGTGCTCCTAGAACCACTCTTTCACAATCCTGAGTCTTATAATATGCCTGTTCCATCAGAGAAGAAAAACTCCATAGATGTGATAACCTGGTGATTCAGTACATTCAGGTCGTCAGCTGACTTCATTTTATTGCCCCATAACGTTGCTGAGTCTAAACCTGAGCGACTGAAGCAACACCAGATCATAACACTGTCTCCAGAGGCTTGTACAGTGGACACTATGCATCATGGGAGCATCCCTTCAAGTGCTTCCCTTCTTACCCATCACCCTGGAATAGGCTCAATCTGGACTCATCAGGTCACATGACCTTTTTCCATCGCTCCAATGTCTAATCTTAATGCTCTCTGGTTTTCTAATGGCCACACAGCTGGAGGTCTGGGGTAGCTCAGTGGTTAAGGCATTGGACTATGGTTTGGAGGGTCCCAGGTTTAAACCCAATAACCACCAAATTGTCACTGTTGGGGCTTTGAGCAAGGCCATTAACCCTCCACTGCTCAGATGTGGAATGAGACAAAAATGTACTGTAAGTCGCTCTGGATAAGAGCGTCTGCTAAATGTTTAGTCCTAATCCTGTGAGTTCTCATCACATTGTGTGTGTGGAAATAGATAGATTTTTTAGAAGAGTTTTTGCTAGCCATGTTTGGTCAAGTGATTTGCATAAGTTGTCCAGTAAATTGTATCATTCCTAAAAACCATGACCTTCATGACCTGACGAAACCTCTGATATAACTTTGCATTTTTTGTATTGTGATTAGTTTTTTTGGTGATCTGAGGGTTTACCTGGTGCTGCTATTTATCAAAGACTTTTGTGCACAGTATGGAAAAAGTGTTTGGATATTTGCAAAAAAAAAAAAAAAAAAAAAAATTGGCGTGATACATACTGTACTCTAAGGAAGGTGAAAGTTTATTAACTGGTGACAAGACACGGATTCATCACTATGAGCCTGAGAGTAAAGAGCTAATAAGGGACAGAATGGAAACACCCTCAATCGCCGACTGAGAAAAAGTTCAAAAGTCAACCATCAGCTGGAACATTAAATGCTTACAGTTTTCTAGGATTCTAGAGGGCCAGAAGTATTGGAACGCCACCGGGAAAAAGGTTCAACAATCGACAGAGCTCGTTACAGTGAGACGATTATCGAAGCGCTGAAGACTAAAGCTCAGATTAAACACAGAGGACTGATATCCAACACTGAGCATGTGGACTGAACATATGTTTGCTTTGATTGAATGATAGCTTGTACGCAGCTAAGGCTTGAAAATCTGGATTGCATTCCAAGCTGTAACCATTGCTAATGAAACACTGATAAGTCAAACAAGTGCAGCAGCCTGGAGAGACCATTTACCATTTATCGCCTCCTGTCTGTCAGTGAACACACTATGTTTATTGGGGCAGTATACAGTACAGTACATGTTAAATGGGTTCATGCTGTGGTGGAAGTTTGAATTATTTACTAAACGCTGTCTGTTATAGTGACTGACTTTTGACTGCTTTACCCTACAGCATTTATACAGAGCTAATTACAGAAGTGCTTCCGTCAAAAAACATATACCGGTTAGTAGCAGTAGGTCAAGACCTGAGAATAATATTGAGTACAAGTACAAGGCATGAGTGATGGATCATGTTTTAATTGCAAGGGACAACAGTAATGAACTATTTGTTCTCTGGTTATATCTTGAGTTTGTGAGTGACGTCACTTGTCCACGTGTCTCAATTGTAAACTAAAATAAACTAGTTTCATAAGAAACAGCAGGCAGAGACAGTGCATGGATGGCATGAGCTTTCATTCCAATGTCACCGTCGTCCTGCTTATGGAAATTCAGTCACGTGGTTCAAAACACGGAACACAACAGGCTGTGGAGGTGCAGCTGTGAGCCGAGATAGGGCCCTGACAATGAACACAACTCAAACTGTAGAGTGTAGAGTGGAGACTGTGGACACGCGGCAGGTGATAAACATTTCCCAGAACTGAGTGACATCACTGATGTGCTTTTAGCTCAGACTTTCCCTGAGGCACATATGCCATGTTTTTATGATATGCACTGTTAGGTTATCGGATTGAATGATGAAAGTTCTTCTGAACATCATTTACATAAAAAAAAAAAAAAAAAAAAACTAAAATGCTGTAAAATAATTACGGCTCTTAGTCTACCCAGTCCCTGCAGGATTCACAGGCTCTTCTTGGTATGGTTGCAGTTTGAAATTCCTGATTTCCTGACAGCTTTTCTAAAAAGTCATGATGCATGTTGTGACGATTTTAGGTGATTTGTTGCAATAAAATGCCAAAAAAATGGTTTCTTTAAAAAAAAATGTTTCTTTAGTGTGAACTACACCTCTAAAAAGTTTTAAATACTCTTACCAAAAAGACAGGGATTACAAAAATTCTAACCGAATATGCTTTATGTGATATAAAAATATCACCTTGATAGCTGCCCATAACAAATTGTTCTTTTCAGTTGGGATGACTTATTAAAGAAGTAATAAGCGTTCGATATTGAGAAAACAAAGCATGAGTAACTGTATTAGCTGCAATTAACATTATACACTGTAATTATACAAGCTTTAATTACATTGTTTAAAATGATATTACAGACACGATTACTTAGCTAATGTTTTTTAATTGTTTGTTTCTTGAAATAAACTTTCAAGGACTGGTCAATAACAAAAAAACTGTCATCACTTTTAAATGATGACTTGACAAATACACGGCCTGGTAAAAAAAAAAAAAAAAAAAAAATGTCACACACTTTAATTTTGCATTAACCTTTTTTTTTTTTTAGCTTTGATTACGACACACACTGTGGTACACACAATACGGCCGTGCCATCAGGGAAGAAAAAAAAAGGTGAAATATTTTATAAAATAAAAAGTGACGCCAAGTTGCTCCAGCATGAACCACACCTCTAAAAAGTTTTAAATACTCTTACGTACCAAAAAGACAGGATTACAAAAAAAAAAAATTAAATAAAAATGCTTTATGTGCAAGGCACAAAATTTTAAAATATCAAAGTGCAACCTTAATATCTGTCCATAACAATGACAAATTGTTCCTTTCAGTGTCGATGACTAAATCAAAAGAATTATTTTAAAAATGAATAAAACATGGACTGAGTTAAAAAAAAAAATAATAAAGTGCACAAAATGTCAAAGTAAATGAAGCATAAAATAAAACAAATTATCTCAGCATATTCTTCTAAATGTGCTCAGAAAACTTAATAGCTTAATTTTCAGACATTCAAGTCAAATAATTTAGACATCCATCAAAATGCACCGAGCTTCCTTAAAAAAAAAAAAATCAAATGGGTAAAATTCCCGGAACTTAAAAGATAAAGTGCACAGAACCTCTCAGTGAACACAGAACATCATTTATCTGGAAAAATGTCAATACTAATGACAATGGTTAAAAAAAAAAAGGGCTTGATTCTTTCAACAATAGATCAAGAATCAACAGCTTCTGTCCTGGTGATTTGTTTTGCCTTTCCTATGTGTTTATCAGACACACTCCGGATGTGATTTTCAGGAAAAGTCAACGGTTTTTTTATGTGTATTCCACCACAACATTGCATGCGGTGCAAAAAACCTCAACGTTTATGAAGAACGTTGAGGAATTAATACGTTTTGTTGGTACAATAATTGCAACATGTCTGCAGCTTTAAAAAAATGAAACAAAGGAAGTGTGACTGGTGACATACTGAAGAGGTTTTGTGCGAGCGCTAGAGTGAGTGATCAAATTTATCTGAGAAGTTATTGTGATTGGACGAACCAAAAGTGCTCCAAGGATCCAAGGAAGGAACACTGGTGAACAGGCGACAGGGTCACGGGTGGCCAAGGATCACTGATGCACACGGGGAGCAAGGGCTGGGCCGTGTAGTCCGATCTAATACAAGCGCTGTGGTGTAGATCAGATTCATGAGAAGGTTAATGCTGGTTGTGATAGAAAGTGTCAGAACCAGTGTTGGGTGTAACGTGTTACAAAGTAACGTTAGTGTACTTGGATTACTTTTTTGATGTAACGAGTAATCTAACGCGTTCGGTCTGCCATTTAAGATCTCAGTTATTTAGTTATTTTTTCAAAAATGTAATCAGACAATTTATGTAAACCGTGAGCCAGACAGCAGCCATTTCCAATCTGTTAGTCGTCCTACAAGAAGATCCTACCTGAAGGAAAGCTTTACATTTCTTCGCATGTCCGTACATTTCCATATTTCCCCAGTAAAGCTATATTGTGTACAAATGACACATTTATTCATTACAGTCTGACAATAATTACTAACAATTTACCTGTTAATTACTACATCGTTACTTTATTCTAAGCTAAGGTTAAGGGCTAAGGTTCCAAAATTTTCCGTCAAAGTTGACTTCCTGTTCAGTAGACTTCAGAAAGCAAATCTTTAAACAGCAAGACAGGGACACACAGTTGCCATATGTTGCTGTGTTCAATATCTATTAGTCAAAGATACAAATCTACCCATCTTCTGATATAATTAGAATTTCAGCTCTGCGTCTCGCAGCTCCTGAGGAGTTAATTATGCTCCTCATCTCCTGCTGAGTGGCGCCACAGCTCCTGCTGAACCCTGTTAAAGGTTGTTAACTGTTCCTGCCGCTCCACACACTCTGGCACTGCTGTGCTTTTTACAAACACCGAGGCACAAGTGCAAATTGCATTAGCATTTCTGAATGCAAAGAATATTCAGAAGAATGCAAATTCAAGTGTAAGTAAGGAGAAATTGTGAACATCCTCAGATGGTTCACTGGCAGGGCTTGAAAGGCTAAACATGTACAAAACAAAAGTGTTCTCTGCAACACCTCTGGAATATTCTACTATGTGCTATTATGGGTCAGGTTTATTTATTTATTTATTTATTTATAGATAGATAGATAGATTGATAGATTGATAGACAGATAGGCCAAAGAAATTCACTCCCACTAATATTACACTGATATAACATTCGATAGCCTTTAACCTTTGATTAGGGAACGCAGTGTGGTGTCCAGTTCATGTGTGAAAGTGATTCCTCATTCTTCCAGAACGTCTCGGGTTACTTTGCTGTAACCCTGTTCCCTGAAAAAGCGGGAACGAGATGCTGCGTGAAAACGCTATGGGAACGTTTCCTCGTGACTGGTTGTGAAGCACATGTGTGTCAAACACGCCAAATATTTTGGCTTATATAACCTCAGTCAGGTGACGTCAACCGATGAGGTTATAAATGTATTAATGTCAGAAAAGTTTTGTCCACCAAGACATAACCTGTCACTTCTCTGTGCCATACTGTATATTTTAAACACACTGCCTTTTGAGCTTAAACTATGTCATATATACGGTTACGGTTTACATTTTATTTGTTCAAATAGGGTGTTAAACTGTTCATGAACATGAGAAGTGGTCAGCCAGTCGGGTCCTAACACTGAAAAATAATAGTCAATGTTCTTACCCAGTACTGTGCCTAATCAGTCAGAAAAAAATATGTCAGTGTTTAAGCTTTACAACTAGAAGATATTTTACACTGAAGAAATTTCAAATCACTGTCTCTTCTACTGAGAAGAAATACTGTTTTTTACTTATGTAAAATGGACCCGAAATTATAGAATAACTCTGTTGCTTTGTTACATTGGATGATGACACATGAAATCCAATCTGAGCATTCTCATTCAGGCAACATGGACACTTATCAGATATTTATCCAATTTACCACATACCAATTGCATGTGAGAATGCAGCCCAGGTCTGATTTGAAAAAAAAAAAAATATATATATATATATATGTATATATATCAATGTTGTCCTGAAAATATAAGATTAAGGCAGAAAATCAGATTGGTCTCACTTCAGTGAGCCTGGGATATCCGATCAATCCGCAAGCAGATGGTCAATGGAATTCTTGTTTGCTTCACACTTGAGAGGGTTTAATTCATGGGGAAAAAAAAGAAATACACCAGTGCAAGAACTATGGCAAATTTTACTTGAGTGAAAATTTAAAGTGTCCACAACTGATAGACCATACACAGGCTTCCCATCAACTCTGTCTGATCACATGATCCATCACATGGGTCAAATACATTTTTTTTTTTTGTATTTCTCAGACCACTGCTCAGTCTGACCTTTGGGTGAATAGAATCGAACACAACTCCAAATTGTTTGGAAAATATTTTATAACCTTTCCCAGATTGATGTTCAGCAACAACTGCTTCTCCAAGACCACTGCTTTTGTCTTTCCCTCTTGGCATTGTGTTAATACAGTCCAGACCAGCAAACTGCCAAACCTAGCTTTTATAGACGTCTGCACACCTGCTGATGATCAGTTAATCAAGAGCTGATGATTTGCAATTTACCCTCTTAAAGCCTGAGGAAGCAGTAATGGGGGTACTTAGTATCGCCCACACTTTTTTTTTTTTTACCTTTCAGTTTTATTATCAGTTTTAATAAATGATGGCATGGTGAAAAAAGTTATATGTTGTTGTTCATCTGAGGTAGTATTTGACTAATACCTGAGACTCGCTATGATCAGATGATGGCTTTATTATTATTTTACACAAAAACTTCAAAACATGACTGTTAAAAAAAACACTTTCACATTTTTGTTTCCTGGAAAATGTCTTGCCATCAGGGAAGAAAACCTCCACAGATGTGATTACCTGTGATTCAGTACATTCAGGTGGTCAGCTGACTTCATTTTATTGCCCCATAACGTTACTGAGTCTCGACCTGAGTAACTGATCAACACCAGATCATAACACTGTCTCCAGAGACTTGTACAGTGGACACTATGCATGATGGGAGCATCGCTTCATGCACTTCTCTTCTTATCCGCCCATCACTCTGGAATAGGGTCAGTCTGGACTTGTCAGATCACATGACTTTTTTCCATCGCTCCAAAGTCCAATCTTTATGCTCCTTAACAAACTGAAGCTTTTTTTTTTTTTCTGATGAAGCATATTTTCTGATGAGTCTCTCTAACAAGAGGTTTTCTTATGGACACACTGCTGTTTAGTCCCAATCCTGTGAGTTCTCATCACATTGTGTGTGTGTATGGACTTTGGTTTTAAATGTGGCTCCTTCACCATGCCACTTCACAAAGGATTTAAGTGATCTTGATTCATTATTCTGTTTCCGACCACATTTCTGTTGACGGGTCAGGACTATCCTACAGGTTTTAATAATATTTTGAAGGGTTCTTAACCCATTTCAAATCTTCTTATTTTTTTCTGTTCTTGATGCAGCCCAATAATGTTATGCTTCTGAAAAGGCAACATTCCTTTTTAGCCAGGAAGTGGAGAGAGAGAGAGAGTGAGAGATTGCTGTAGTGTTCACTGTAACAATCAGACTTGCATTTCAAACATTTCCTCTTTTATTTCTCTCTCTCTCTCTCTCTCTCTCTGTCAGAAAGTGTGCACATGAAACAGATGTACATAAAACGAAAGAAAAGGTCATTGCAGGTTGAAAGGATGCAGTTCAGTTTGCTCTGTATTGACTCTGATCTAATATGCTGTTTTTTACCTGTTGATGTACAGACAGCAGACACCACACACACACACACACACAGACACACACACAGATTCTATTTTCCCAATGCAATTTCCTTACAATCCACTTCCCCACCAGGAGAAACTGGATCTCCATTACAGCGTGCCATCACGCGCCCTCGGCAGGTCAGACCGTCGCCCGTGCCACCTTCGAGCCGTGACGGCGCCAACGTTTCTGGAAAATGCAACCTTTACTCCAGAGCCTTAGATCTGATTCTGAATTAAGTCCCATTACACTCTCTCTTCTCTCTCTCTCCCAGCCATTTAGTGCAGGCTAATTTCATGAAGACTCTCCAGTCTAGGCGAGTGGAGATTACCATATCATACGCAGACATCAGTGCGGCTGCGAGGAACTGCGCAGATACTAGCAGAAAATAATTACAGGTCTTGTTCAGGGAAATAACAAAAAGACAAAATTACAAACCCTGTTTCAGTAAAGACTGACAAACATTTTATCTTCCAGAGACATCTAATTACCAGCACAGCACCATTTTCAACTTCTGCTGGGGTGTAACCGAATCCCGAGTCTTGTCTATGTCTTCCTGTTTGATGTTACAGTATATTATGACAAACACACAAACAAATAAAATCAAACATAACAAAAACACATGATAAACTGCAGAGAGATGACAGGATAATAAAAACAATATGAGGTATAGACATGTGGACATGTCTGGGACATGCCATTAATCATTTAAATATCTCTAGAGAATGGAATGAATGAACTACTAAATGTTATGCTGTTATAGTAAATTAATCTATATAAATAAAATGTTTTGTCTGTACATTGGTCAGAACTTGCTCTTTCAATGATATATCTTTGTTTCATCCTGTTTTGGAGGACCAGAAACCAATCTCAGAAACATTTCTGTCTGTCTGTCTGTCTGTCCAGCAAGATTTTGTCACAGGATCACACAAAACTGTCTGTACAGACTTTAATGAATCTATTGCAGTCCTTAGATATCTGCCTGAAGTTTAACCTGCAACATGAATGAAATCACAATGTTGAGTAAAAGTGATGAACAGTGTGGTGGATTTAATAATCCACTTTCAAATAATCTAATAAAATAATCTTTAAAATAAAACAATACTTGCTCAATGTAAACAAACACCTGCACCAATAGATATTAATTAGAAAAACTAAACTGAATGTTTTCACTTTGGCTGAAATAACAGCGCTGAAGTGGTTTAAGTGAATTTTAACATGCTGGAGTCGTTTTAAGACAAAAC
>JAQMYJ010000006.1:24306021-24316401 GCA_030014305.1 Clarias laeviceps | reverse complement strand
AACCTGGTCATTCAGTACATTCAGGTCATCAGCTGACTTCATTTTTTGCCACATAGTGTTGCTCGTTTTGTAATGGCCTAGTCAAAGTCTGGACTTAAATCCGATTGAAATGCTGTGGCATGTCCTTAAACAAGCAGATGCTTGAAAATGCTCCAGTGTGACTGAAATTAAACAATTCTACAAAGAAGAGTGAATCAAAAGTCTTTGCAGAATAGTGATGTAAAAGATTTATTGCCAGTTCTCACAAACGTTTAATTAATGTTGTTGCCGCCAAGGGTGGCACAACGGGGTAATTGGTGGGCAATTATTTTTTTTCCCTAGGGCCAGACAAGTTTGGACAGCTTTTTTTTTTATAATAAATGAAATCATCATTTAAAAAACTGCATTTTGCATACACTTGGGTCATCTTTGTGTATTAGTAAAATTTGTTTGATGATCCCAATCATTTAAATGTGACAAATATGGAAAAAATACAATCAGGAAGGCGCACATACTTTTTCACAGCATTGTATAAATAGATAATAAAGGACATATAGTATAGATTTGAGCTGCAGGGTGATTGCAAGCAGTGAAACATGAGAGGTGAAACGGTGTAGTGTGGTGTACAGCAGGGTTTTGGTTGCAGGGAAGAAGCTGGCTGAATCTTCTCCTGGTTTAAGGAGCTTAAACCATTTATAAACGGGATGAAAGAAGTCCCTGATGATGCTGCATGCTCGATGCCAGTGGTTCCCAAATCTGGTCCCAGAGGACCCCCTGCTCTACACATTTTAGTGTTTTCTCAGCTTCCAGCTGTCTGATGTAACTAATCGGCTAATTAAGAGCCTTTACTGGATAGGAGATGGTACGGCTTTCTTTCACACCACACAGTGATGAAGTTGGTGAGGATGCAAGGCAGATGCAAGTTCTTCAGTCTTTTCAGGAATTAAAGACACTGATGCATGGATGACAGGATGGATCTTTAGAGATGTGGACACCCAGGAACTTGGAGTTGAAGATACACTCCATCAGGGGGATTGATGTAATGTAGATGAGAGCGTGTCTGCTGATTTTAGATTTCTGGACATCCACAATGAACTGCTTGATGTTCTTGTGTTGTTTGTGGCACTTTATAACGGGTTATGGGTTAATTATTAATCCAGTAATACTGTAATGGGCAAACGGTTGATAATGTTTTTTAAGATAAAAATATATATAAAAAATTTGTATGACATTTGTAGACAAAATGTTAAACTTAAATATAGATAATTATTTTATTCAATTCTATTTATTATAATTATGTTTAATTAAATGTATGTTTTTTAATTCAATTGATTCAAGATATTACAAATATGGTCTATTTGTAATATTTTTTTTATTAAATTCATACAAAAGATATTAGTAAAAAAAAAAAAAACCTTCTGAAATAACAGCGCAGAAGTGGTATAAGTAAATTTTAACGCGTCATTTTAAGACAAAACTTCATCTTTCTCTCCCAGCCGGAGGTCTAGAGAGAGCTGATTGGCCGAGCTCTCTCACAGAGGAGGGACGAGAGGTACTTCGTGCTCCCACATTAATCACGGCTCTACAGCCAATCAGGTGCGTCTGTGAGCTCACGCAAGCGGAAGGAGCGGATAGCGCTGTCCTCCGAGTGTGTTACTCCGCCCCCAATGGTACATGAGCGAGCAGTTCAAAAAGATGTGGTCAGCTGGCATCACGTGGTTCGGAGGAAACACGTGATAGTCTTCGGCCGTCCCAACTGAGTTGTAGTAGTAGCCTTAATGTGGAGCCCCCTAGTGACGGGGAGGAATTGGACACAACTAAATTAGGGTGAAAATCAGGGGGAAAAAAAACCACACTTCATCTTTATCTGATCTACTTTTTCCATTTCTCATTTTGTGATTCACTCTCTGATTACCGAACAGCGAGTGTATTTGTCTGACGACGAAAGAAGGACAACTTAGTGTAAACAAGGCGTAAATACACACAAACACACACACACACTCACACACATACACAAACATACTGTACAGTACACACATATTCACACACTACGGACAATTTGGGAACTCCAATTAGCCTAATCTGCATGTCTTTGGACTGTGGAAGGAAACCAAGAACCAGGAAACAGTGCTAATCACTAAGTCACTGTGCTGCCTTTGGAAAATAAAAATAAAAAAAATTTCCCTCTATGCATTTTTTCTTTGACTTAATAAATTTTATTTATACAATTCCTTTATTGTCTATCTCCTTGAACTTTTAAGACACAATAATCAAATGCTAAGTGTTATATTACTTTGTGCCCTATGACTACAATAAATCCATAAAATAACAGAATAAATGGACACACACACACACACACACACACATATATATATTCTCTTCACCCCATGACTGTATTTTCATGCTTTTTCCACATACAAATTGTTCAACTTTTTATATTGTTGCCAAAACTTATTGTTTATTGTCTTGCAGACGTCCAGCAGACAAAAGCAGAAAAAGCAGAACTATCCCACTCCAGCAGGCAAAATATAAGGTTTATTTCACTATTCACGACTTTTGCCTTTTCTGTTTTATTCTTCATGTTGACTTTAAATAAATGTCCTTGCTTGTATTCATTATTGTCTTACTATATACTATTACTTATAATTAGTTCATGTACATAAAACTGTTAGAATGATATATTATCCCCTAAACAAATAAGGGACGTCAATTAGAATATGTATGATAGATTATAAAAAAAGATATATAAAAAAGATATATACTGTATACATTTTATATATGAATCCAAATTTCTTAATGTCCACAATTATTCCCTGCTAATATTACATGCATGTTCAGCTCAACTTTTTTGACCCTAAAATTTTCATGTTGGCCTTTATTGATATATATTTTTTTGGCTGCACCTCCTGATGTTTGAACATGTTAGATAATGTTTTGTAAGACAAAAAATATAACTTGTATGAGATTTGTAGACAAAATGTTAAACCTACTGTAAATATAGATAATTATTTTGTTCAGTTCTATTTATTATAATCATGTGCCTATTCACTGCCTGACCTAAACAATGTCAAAATCAGAATTAAAATAAGCAAATGATTAAGCGCCTTTGAGTGGATAATTCCAGCAGTGGTTAGTATGTTATAGCTGGCAGCAATTCCTTTAACCCTAAGTGATGCAACGAGTAGTCAAGTCAGAAGATGTATCCTGTGGTCATTGAATAGATTTTACTTTCACTGTTTTTCAGAAGGGTCAAATTATTGACCAGGGATTCAGAGCTGCCCAATGCATTAATAAAAACCTGGAAGATATGTGTGGTCAGAAAAAATAATCATGAACGGTCTTGATAAGGCGACACTTAAACTCTTGTTAAAGTCGAATTGCAGAAGTGTGAATAATCCAAAAAAATATAAATCAATAAAAAGTTTAAAATTTGCTAGAGAACATAAAGATTGGACTTTGAGGAAATAGCAAAAGGTCTAGTGAGTCCAGATTAATCCTATTCCAGATCAATGGGTATTCTATAAAACAGAAATCTGTGGTGGCCGTTGATTATGCGTTTACGGTTGTTTTCTCAAGTAGTTCCGTCATGGACGTGTCACAGGCGTGTCACAGGCGTGTCACAGGCGTGTCACAGGCGTGTCCTCACCAAATGTAACAGTAACAGACTCATCATCAGCTTTTATGTCATAATGCACAGCATGAGGATCGTGTCACAGCCGTTCATCTCCAAACGTAGCGGTAGTGTGAGGAGCGACAGCGAGTTGACCACCCACTCCATTTGAGGGTAATGGTAGCAATGCGGCCGCAAGGAACTGCCCATGGGCGGAGCCACAGGTTTCCCCTCTAGTAAGTAAATAAATAAAACACCCCTATGAACAGTGAAACAGGATTATTTTTAAAGGATGCAGGATAAGTTCGCTAATAAAAAAAAGGTGTGCATATGTGTGTGTGTGTGAAATGTTTTGTGTGTTCTGCAGAGATATATTAGATATAGATTAACACAGATCAAGAGTGTGTAATATATGCATAGTTCCATACTCCTGAAACAGCAAAGAAAAAACATCTGTGAGCTTTTTAAAGCTTAACTCGTTCCTAAGAGCTGCTGTGACAACGTGTCTGTGTATACGCACCTTAGTACCATCACACGCGTGTGTGTGTGTGTATGTGGGTGTCTGCATCTCTCCGGTTATCACTGATCTGAAATGTATTACAGATGAGTCGTTTCCATGGTTACGGCACTGGAAGTCTCTCTTTGGTGGGAGAGGTGCTGTGGGCTTGTGCTGTTAGTACACCCTCATACACTCAGGGTTGGGTCATCTTACACTGAAGCGAAACACACACACACACACACACACACACACACACACACACAGTACAACAATCTAGGTTTACACATATTTTGGAGGAATATTGCATCTTACACACTCTCTAAATGTGACCTGATGATAATTTAACCTGTTTTTGTTGGTTACTCTTTACTGATCCTGATGCTAATGTAGAGTTTTAAAGATAAAGATGCTCGAAATGAGCAAATAAATTCCACACGTCAGAGAAGGAGATGCTGCATCATAACACAAGAAGTGATACAAATACTTTTTTTTAAATGATAGTTTTCTATTTAAAATTCTATCAAAATTATTCCCGATTCGAGAATTTTTAAATCCGAAAGATGGTGTTTATTTATTGCCTGTATGGAAATGAGTCTCTGAGTGGGAGTGTCTTTGTCCATATAAGGAGGTGACACCTTCATATTCATATTTATGAATGTCGCACTACCTTATTAATACAGGAGGTATTTTTATATAAGGCAGTGATTGATATCAAACATGAATAAAATTTACTGAACATGGAAAGACGTGTATTTTCTTACATTAGCTGACTCCCGGCTGACTTGTGAACCTTTTTTGAAGCTAATAAAGCTAAAAAAAAAAAAAAATGAATAGCAGAGAAACCATCATATTAAAGAGAAACCACAAGGGCTAAGTTCATATTAGCAGCCTGTGGCGACTCGGTTATGATTTTTTAAACCTTAATGTGAGCTAATGAGGCAGCACGGTGGCTTAGTGGTTAAACGCTGTGGCACCTCCAGGGTCTGGGGGGTACGGGGTGGGGGAGGGGATGTGGTCACCCGTGTACAACTCCATGCACATGGGTCTGCGTGTATGGAGTTTGCATGTTCTCCTTGTGCGTGGTGGGTTTCCTCCGGGTACTCCGGTTTCTTCCCACAGCCCAAAGACATACAGGTTAAGTTAATTGGTGTTCGCATATTTCCCGTAGTGCATGAATGAGTGTGCGTAAGCGTTTGGCACCCCATCCAGTGCCCTACAGTACGTCTCCTGGCATAGGCTCCAGGCCCCCTGCGACGCTATACACAGGATAAAGCGGTATAGAAGATGGATGAGTGATCTAATCAGATCAGATTTTTTTGGGTCTGTCTAAACGCACAAATCTGATATTTTTCAGTTTTGTACATCAGATCAGATACATATAAGAAACGTGGTCATGTGACATGAATGAGAACAGTCAGATCAGAATTTATGCCATGTTTTTGAACAAGGATTTTGTAGCAGCGATAAAAAAAAAAAGCGAAAACAAGGCATCTGGCTTTTTCCCTTCTTCTGGACCTCAACAAATACAGCTGACTAACTGCTTGCATACTGTATTTTTGCTAAAATCTCAGCCATTGTTAGAAATGAAAGAGTGCTTGCATGAACTCATGGCATGACATGACTGATGCTTCCACATTAGAGTCAGATAAAAGTCATTTGCAATTATGAGCGTGAACCATCATGACATGCAAATCCAACCGCACCAAAAAACAAACAAAAAAATGCAATTGAACAATGTGGAACAAAGTGAAAACCTATTTCTGAAAGCACTGACACTGGAGACTCCTATAAATCAATATATTGTTACACCAAAGAAACAAAGAAAGTAAGGTTAAGCTACTGTACGTTCCAATTTATACAATTTCAGGGCCCAATCAACCCTTTCTAGCAGCATAGAATGAGCTATTATGTAGCTTATGAAGCACTAAGGCGAAATACGATAGTGCTACATAAAATTACAGAAAACCCAAAGATTTGATAAAGTAAGTCCACAAATAGTGAGGATTACACCACGATGTGCTACAAGGGTCTACGGAAAGCTACAGAGACTTGCGATAGAACGCTTGTGCTAGAACGCGGTGCTACTGTATAAGTTGTAGGTGATTAAATATATGTACAGTACAACAATCCCAATGTTCGTAAACTTGCAGATAATGTTTGATACTGATTTTAAAAAGCACAACTTTATCAGACGTATCAACAAAGACTATAGAAAAAAAATGTATTACATGACAAAGGAAAGCATACAAAAGTCTGTAGCTTCCCCCGTGAATACTCAAAAAGCTCAGCAAGCCGCGGATCACTGCCGGTCTCCCCGACACACCCCGATAAGCCCCGACCTTCATGCACGACTACCTACAGCTCATCTCGATTGCTGATTCCTTAGCAAGTCATAGCAAAAAAGTGGGAGCTTAACTTACTATAGAAATGATAACAAATATAATATAAACCTATTACAGTAAATAAATCAACCAATCAGAAGGCAGTTTATATCTTTAAAATGCAGGCTTTTTTTTTTTTTTTTCCTATCAGGGCTTCAGAAGGACGATGTCTTAAAGTGAGACGGATGCTTTGTGTCACACATCAGAGACGGATCTGGCCTTTTCTCCCGAACGCTCAATTCTATTCTATTAAAGGTCACAGGTAAAATATCTGATATGAATCACATCTCGCGAGTAAAGTAAAAGTTTTACAAAAGCATCTTTACCTGCGACCAACAAGCCGAGGCTGATAAAATACTCCAGGATCGCATGACATTCATAATTCTTTAACACGGCAGGGTTTTAACCTATAAGATTTCCCTCAGGTGATATGAAGAGGCGTCACACTGTGCGTGATATTGCTCTGTACATATATACTGAACACCTGGAGTGTCTTGTGTGTTATAACGGTTTATATCACAAACCTCAAAAGGTGTTGATTCATTTTCTTTTACACCACAGGGCATATGATTTCCTGAATCTGATTGGTTACAAGGTGCACGATATTTTTTTAATGCAACAGAACGGCTTGGGAAGCTGTAAGATGAATGATGGGTTTATATTAATGTGCATGTTGTGATATGATAGAGTTTCTATAGTAACAGATTATAGACAGGGGATTGTACACAGAACACTGCATAATCTTAATAATCTTTAAATAATAATAATAATAATAATAATAATAGGCAGATTTTTAATGTGATGTTTAACGAAGTCAAACCGGGACTTTTGATTGCTCAGAATAACAGAACACAGTTATGAGATTAAAAACTCCTTTTATTTCCCTATATAATCCCCTCCTACACTAATGCATTTATCCCAGTGTTTCACTTGTGCTTGGACACCATCAAGGTAGAACGTTTTCTCAGTACCACGGCGCCATGATCGGACTACCTGCTTCACACCTGAAACGCTGGCCTCCCAGGAACTCCTTTAAGGGTAAAAACATGTGAAAAGTCTTGGAACGAGGTCAGGACTGTACAGGTGACGTGGCAATAACTCCCAATTGAGTTTCTGTTATGTTCAAGTGGTGTTTGATTGATGATTGTGTGGTGTGTACAGTTCAGACGGATGTGTCGCTTTCACAGATTTTCAAGGATCAGACGTTCCACTCGCTGAATGTTCATGGGAACGACTGCAGTGGGCTCCGACCCACCTCGTCAGACGTTTCACAGACGTTTGCATTGTTCAAATGTTTTCCTGCAGCTAAGAGTTTCATCATTATACTATGCTTCATCTGCACTAAATATACATTCACCTTATACATTATTTGACTGTATATCCTGTATATCTCTCTTCTCTTCTCCTCTATTCTCTACTCTCAGACTGTCTCACTCTGTTGAGCTACACATGTCCCTCCTGCTGTCTGACTCGTCCTGGTGTCCCGTTTCTGGTTGGAGATCTCGTCACATGGATGCCCCGTGTGGTCTGCTTGGGATGCGTGTGGTGACTGGGGATGGTTCCACATTTAACATAAAGACGGTCCTGGCCTCGGCTGATGCAGACAGCTGTTCCCTGAGTCGCTCGATAGTTCAGGATTAGAGTTTCCTACAGTCTACCTGAACCTCCAATAACAAACTGGACTCCATATTAACTTAAGTTATATTGAACTTCCAGCCTCCTAACACACAGTATGACTGCACTATGAGCCCTATTATCCGTTTTCACCCAAATGAGAACGTTGAGTCTGGTTCCTTTCAAGGTTTCTTCCTATTACCATCTCAGGGAGTTTTTCCCTCAGCACCGTCGCCCTCGACTCGCTCATCAGGGACAATCAGGTCATTTTGATTCATACACAAGTTATACTTATTTCCATTTTTTTATTCTGTAAATCTGCTTTGCGACAATGACCATTGTTAAAAGTGCTATGTAAATACAATTGTATTTAATTTAAATCATTGTCTTAATTGTCTCAGCAGAAGTCCTTCTGTACATTTCTAGTGCTTTTACACCTACATTCAGCACATTGTGTCGTATCATATCATAT
The DNA here is from genome assembly GCA_030014305.1 of Clarias laeviceps. Lineage (NCBI taxonomy): Eukaryota > Metazoa > Chordata > Actinopteri > Siluriformes > Clariidae > Clarias > Clarias laeviceps. Next base: position 24,307,846 of record JAQMYJ010000006.1, on the reverse strand, counting down.
ATCAAAAGTTCAGAATAAAGTTTATTGAAAAAGAGAAGCGAAATGAGGGATTATTATTATTATTTTTTTTTTTTTAATGCATTATCGCCAAATACATATTTCTATATTTCATCTGGGACATTAACACATTTTGTGGGAAATAGTCAAATATGGGACCCTTAAAATGGTTAGAGTTACATACAGTACATACAGTAATAAACTACACATCGTAATCTTTGATAAATTTCTGGAGTTTAAACGGAAAAGATAGTTTATAGATAAAAGTTTTCTCGACAATGCTAGTATTAACTACAGTATAAAAAGTGTATAAAACTATATGAAATGTTTTTAGCCTCCGAGTGGCGCAGTGGTAAAGTGCTCGCCCTATCATCCGGAGATCGCTGGTTCGATTCCCGGGTGATGCTGTAACCTCTCACAGAGGTCTAGAGAGAGCTGATTGGCCGAGCTCTCTCACAGGGCAGGGATGAGAGGTACTTCGTGCTCCCACATTAATCACGGCTCTACAAGCCAATCAGGGGCGTCTGTGAACTCACGCAAGCGGAAGGAGCGGATAGCGCTGTCCTCCGAGTGTGTGACTCCGCCCCCAACGGTGTTTGAGCGAGCAGTTCGAAAAGATGGTCGGTGACGTCACGTGGGTCGGAGGAAACACGTGATAGTCTGCGGCCCTCCCGACTGAGTGGTAGTAGAGCTTAATGTTGGAGCCCCCTAGTGGCGGGGAGCAATTGGACACGACTAAAAATTGGGGAGAAAATCGGGGAAAAATCCAATAAAAAGAGAAAAAAAAAATTAAATGTTTTAATTTTTTGCCCTTTTCTGATTCAATTAGATTGAGATTTTTAAAAATAAAATTAAGTCTAACAGTTGTAGCTATACTGTTTTATTTCTTAATTAACGTCTTCCACTTCCAACAGTGCTGCATATTTAAGGCAAAAGTGCAAAGATTTCAGGTGCTGAGAAATTTTTACTAGCTGTGTATTGTACTTAAAATCTGTGTTTCACCGGAGTCAGCAATGCACTCGAACGCTAACGGTACTACATAATAAAACTGTGAATTATGAGCTGAACAACCAGTCAGAGCCCTAAAGCCCAGACTCAGTAGTAGACTATAGCGCACAGTCATTTGCACATAAATGCAAAGGTTCGAGATCTTCGTAAAAAGCCTTAAAATGCATCCAGGTTAAATATGGCTTCATGCATTAAACATTCAACTAACTGCATAATTGGCATAATAGAAGATGCAAAACATCTTCAATATTCTTGCTGTTTTTGTATTTAGTAGCATTACATGCTTTATTTGGCATACGATGGAATGAACTTACAGGCAAATGCACAAATGTTGTATCATATATCATATCGTATCATTGCATATCATATCATATCATATCATATATTGTATCGTATCATACCATATTATATTGTATCGTATCGTATCATATTGCATTTCATCATGTCATATCATATTGTATCAAATTGTATTTCATCATACAGTATATATATCATATCATATCATATCATATTGTGTCTTTAAAAGCTTTAGTTCTTTAGTTTTTTTTAAAGCAATTTTCCTCTGGGATTAAGAAAGTTCTTTGAAATCTTGAATTAAATAATATGATATATCACATCATGTATCACATCACATAACATATCTGATTGTATCATATCATATATCACATCATACCATATTGTATCATATCATGATACAATATGGTATGATGTGATATATGATATGATACAATCAGATATGTATATGATATATACTGGTCCTTCTCAAAAAATTAGCATATTGTGATAAAGTTCATTATTTTCTGTAATGTACTGATAAACA
>JAQMYJ010000006.1:24282867-24305941 GCA_030014305.1 Clarias laeviceps | reverse complement strand
ATGTTTATCAGTACATTACAGAAAATAATGAACTTTATCACAATATGCTAATTTTTTGAGAAGGACCAGTATATATGATACAATATGATACGATACTGTATTGTATAACATATATAATATCACATTGTATCTTATCTTATCTTAATGTATTGTATCGTGTCGTATTATACATCACATGCCATATTTGTTGATGGTTGAGCGGCTACTGATTTATGTTCTTAGGCACTTTTAGTTATGCTGACTGTCTCTCTCTCTCTCTCTCTCTCTCTCTCTGTTGCTACACATGCTACTCCTAAGACACCAGCCATTTGGACCTCTTCTGCTCTCTGGACATGCCTGATCCACACTGATACCGTACTTCTAGTGGGAGATCTCATCACATGGAGACGACTCGCTGCCCAGTATGAAGCACCTAAAGAGACACTTAGAAACCATGAAGATGGATTTCATCTGCAACAATCAAACATTGGACTGCAATTTCTACGATAGCTTTAGGAGTGAGATTGCCATGAACAGTTCTGCACTCAATTCTCCATCAGTGAACTGTTGATAAGTTTGACAAAAAACAAAAAAAAAGTAGAGTAAAACTAAAATTAATTTACTGGTTATACAATGACACAGTTATAAAAGTGCAGTATGCGAAGTCACACACATGAGGACCAGCGGCTTCCAGTTTGATCCTCCGGGTTGCTTTCTCATGTCGTCTCAGGAGGATTTTCCCTCATAATTATTAAGGCTACAATCATCAGGATGAACGTAGACATATAATCCAGAAAATTTCCGTGAAGCAGCTTTCTGTTGTTAAAAGCAAATAACATTGACTTTTATATCACCGCTTTTTTGTAAGCGGTGGAAAGTCTAGATCAATTATACATGCTAATCAGGGCCGTCTAGCCAGATAATGTGTAGCACAGATGTAATAAGCGAACTGCCACCTCAGCTCTCCTGACTCCTGCTGGGAAGTCTGACGGCTCGGAGACGCAGCAGCGAGAGAACTCACGCCGCAATGCGCTGCTGCTACAGCCTCCGAGTGGATGTCAGAGCGAGAGGAATCTGGCAGCTTCGCCACGCTGTTTGGCCAGCGCTATCTGGGCGTGCTGACAGAGAGAAAACCAGATCAGTGTGTTTTTCACTCCTCGTTCTCTTTTTACGGGCCAGCTGACAGACGGCCGCTTTTGAAGCACAAGTCCCTTCCGACAAATGGCTGTCTGCCGCCGGTGACTAAGTGGTGCGTTGATGAGGAAACAGAGCGGGAGGCCGGACTAGCGCTGGCAGTCTGCCGCCAATTTAACCCTGAGCAGCGTGCTGACTCTCTAATGAATGAGAGAGGAAGCTCTCGTCGTACAAGGACATGCACTTGCCTAGATAGATCCAGAAAACCCGTACATGATGTCTCATTGTAGCAAGCAACATGGACGCTAACAACAACAACAAAGTTTTCCTGTACCATTTGTAAATGTTACATTATTACACGGTAACAGTAAACGTGTTCGGATGAGAGAAAGCCGTGAGGTGTAAAACACTCTGTGTTGTGCTTTTACAGAAAAATAATCTTCCTCACACTGATTGGTGTGAGGAAGAAGAAGAAGAGTTAAAAGTTCATTATTTTCCTTGTTAAAGAAATTAATTATTTCACTTTACATACAACTCAGAGATTCCACATGCAGAAGTTCTCAGATGACACTGTCATTATGGGATGTACAGTATAAGGGACGGAACAGGACAGCGAGTACAGAAGGCTGGTTAAGGGCTTAGTGGCCTGATGCAGTCTAAACCAGGTACAGCTAAACATCCCCAAGACCAAGGAGATGGTGATTGACTTTTGTTGGTTCGCCACCGGTCTCCACTGAGGGAGTGACCATTGAGATCAGGACAGGAGAGCCGTTCGGTGGTCGCTTTGGAGGTGGACTCTCTGGAGGAAGTGGTGGAGAGGAGGACATTAAACACAATGTTGTCCATCATGGCCAACCCCCGATGACTGTTGGTATAATGAGCTTCTAATAAAATGCCGTGGCAGATATAACTGGATGCACACCTTCCAAAATGTTGTCTTATCTGGCCACATAATATTTGGTCAAAAGTCTTGGGGATAATTGAGATTTCTTTTGTTGGCAAATGTGAGACTTGTGTTCTTTTTGGCCAGCAGTGGTTTTCGCCTTGGAACTCCCCAATGGATGTCATTTTTTGCAGTCACTTTCTTATTGTATAATATACTGTATATATACACACACAGTATATTGTGTTTGTGTGTGTGCAAAAAGTGCAAAAAAAATGAATAAATAAAGATCAGGAAGGGGGCAATACTTTTTTCACTGCACAGTATATATTTAATACAGTATATCTTGTATATATTGTCTTTATCAATGCAGTAGTAACTTTGGTCAGCTCTTACATTTACCCTGTGTCTACTGACTATAAGCAAGATTCACAATGTGCAATCACATCTACAGTACAAATCTGTCTTGTGTTACTGTCTCTATTGCTGCTGGATGTCTGGAATTTCCTTCGGGATCAATAAAGTATGTATGTATGTATCTATACCTCAAGAAGTGTAAATGAACTTATGGGTAACATAATCATTAATAATCAGTCATTTCCTCATCAGCAGGGATGAAAATCTCCTCATATATATATATATATAAAAATGTAGGCTTTGTATCTGAAAAGCAGAAGCGTAACTTAGGGGTTAGCACTGCTGCCTCGCACCTCCAGGGTTGGGGGTTTGAATCTCGCGTCCACTCCGTGTTTGTGTGGGGTTTCCATGTTCTCCCTGTGTTTATAGGGATTTTCCTCTGCGTACTCTGGTTTCCTCCTACAGTCCAGAGACATGTGGCTGATTGGTGTTTCTAGATTGTCTAAATCTCTTTAAAATAGTACACACTCCAAGTCATTGTGACCTCACACAAATAAAGCGGAATAGACAATAAATGAACGGTCGGACACATTTAGACCTTTCCTTACAGAAAATTTAAACAATTTACAGTATTAAGAAAAAAAGCATTTCTCCTCAATACATTTCTAAGTTCTCAGATCTGTGTTACACTACATAAATATCTGATTTAACACTGAAACTATAGACATTACTTGAAAATTAAGATTTTTTTCACAAAAACATTTACACTCAGAAACAATAATAATTCATGAAGTTTATTTCCCTAAATCATTAAACATTACTATTTGTGGGGTTTTGTATTAACATCTCCTACACTGTGTACAGTGTGATGTAACACTGTGTAGAGTGTGTTGTCACACTTCTTTATATATATATATATATATATATATATATATATATATATATATATATATATGTGTGTGTGTGTGTGTGTATTTTAAGCTTTATAGTGCTTCTGTGTAATCTATAGCGTTCCTTGTCTTAGACTTTATTAAAAAAAAAGAAAAAGAAAAATCATTTAAGCAAAAAAATGCATAAAGAAGTCGTCATGACTCGTCTCGACAGGTCTGGCAGCGCAAGACAAACAGCAAAACAACATCCAATATATTATCGGTTGCCCTTTTTGTACATTGATTGCGCATTCAGTGACAAAGCAGCAATAATTTATATACGATGCGGACAAATTAGGCGTCAACCCCGGGCAGAGCCCCTCGGACTTCATTTCCTTTTAAAGGTTACAGCAACAAGCGGATTCTGCAGGGTGGCTTTGTTCTACCAAGAAAGGCCCCAGAACAAACGAAATGCTTTTAACATTTGGTTTTGGTTCCTGTGAGGTGCAGTGGGAACAAAAGAAATGGAAAAATATATATAGAGAGGAAAAAAAACAGATGAAGACAAATAGCCCTGCCCGTGCTTCACACTTTACCAATGAGAATAATGAGAACATGAAGACCTCTCGCACTCTCCAAGTGCCAAAAGCCGAGGATGCAAAACAAAGCAGAGCGAAAAGCAAACAGTATTAGAGCTGCGTGTGTGTGTGTGTGTGTGTTTTATATGCAGCAGCAGCATCACTTGAGTGGAGCTGCAGCTGGCCCCTGTGCTTTCTCTTCTATTATATTTATCATGTAGTTCTCAGGTATTCGGAGCAGCCGTCTCTGCTCACTTCCTCGACCTGATGTATATGTATTTCTCATATAGTGGTATTTGTTTTATAGAAAACATAAAAAATAAACCAGTTATCCAAGTTATACATCATCTTGGCACTTTGAATCCTACAACATTATTACATTATTAGACGTGACATCATGAGTCCAAATAAAGTATACAGACCCTGTGGGTGCAGTTAAAGCCTTATTATACACTATAACATTTAGTCTCAACTGATTGGACGTCAGGTTTTGCACAAGTGGTGATAATAGACAGTAACAGTTAAGTAACTGGGGATGTTTAATTATATGCACCACTCAGCATTCCAGGTGATTTTAATCTAACTGTCTGTCACAGCATGGGTGATAGTACGTCCCTACTAGAGAGGAGAGAGCAGCTGCCTGCCAAAACCCACCTTCACAACCAGTCACAGAGGCACTTACAGCAAGAACACACATTATGTCGTCTTAAACAACACGCCGTCTCTGCAGTAATCACCTCTAAGTCTTTGAATCGTCGGTGTTGTTCTGTTTACGGCTAACACGAGCTACAAAGCTAACTAGCTTCTAACACAAGGCTGAATCCCAAATCCCTTTCTAACCCCTGATGAAGGGCACTAGTTGGTGTGTGGAACACGGGATTGTACACCCTATATAGTGCCCTAACTTTCCATTTAGAAGAATTTCCATTAGAAGACTGGTTTTACCCCTGTTAATTACCCTAACTGTCACTCGCTAACTGACAATCTCCAGCTCTGACAGTCGCGGTTAGTTAGTTCTGTCGGGACTAGTTTCCCTCTTGTGTGATATTGCTTAACAATAATAATAATTTTTATTATAATTCTAATAAATAGCAACTAAAAATTGCCCTGCGATGGATTGGCACCCTGTCCAGTGTGTACCCTGCCTAAGCCTCCTGGACCCTACAACCCTGAATACAGGATAAAGCGGTATAGAAGATGAGTGAGTGAGTGAGCAACTAAAAATACTTATTAATGGAATTTTCAAAGTAAGTTACCAAATTACTTAATTTTAAAATAATTCAGTTCATTTTTTTTTTTTTTTTGTATAACACTTTTTGCAGTTAACATTGTTACAAAGTAGTTTTACAGAAAAAAAATGTATATCAAGTAGACAAATGTAGGGAAATGACAAAGTTTGTCACTGATAGTTATAGCCGGGGCGAAGCTTTGAAGGAAAAAACCCCCGAGAGGAACAGCATAGCATGAAGAAACCTTAAGAGGAACCAGACTCGTTTGGGTGATATCGGATATGTACAACCATGAATAAATCCCTTCTATACAGTACCTGTGTGTTATGTTTAAGTGAATATAAAGTCCACTTTAGATTGGAACTTTTTAATGATGGCAGTTTGGATACAAGACCAACACCACCTTCATGGTCACCAAGTGGAACCATCCTCAGTCACCAGACACATCCCTAAGCAGACCATGACCACCTTCCTCATCAGAGTGCCTCCATGTGATGAGAACTCCAACCAGAAGTTAAGCATCAGACTATTCCAACTGGCTGGAGACTGTACAATAGGGATGGACAAGAAGTAAATATCTTGAGATTTAAGACTTTCCATAGAAAATGAAGCTTTAAAGATTAATTTTCACAAGTACAGTAGGAAGGAAACTTATCATACATCACCTAATGTATGTCATGAAATCTTAAGGTAATATCTGCTACTTTTTTATTATATGCATGTGTTTTAATTTCAATGCATGACTTCAAAACCTTGTACATTAATTATAATATTTTTATGTTAAAATTCTTAAGACTCCTACATCTTCTACATCTTCTTCTTCTTCTTATTATTATTATTATCATATTGCTAAGACGTATGCTCAAAAATATACAGTACTGAAAAAAAAAATATATATGGATTTTTGGGGCCGCAGTGGTAAAGGGCTCACCCTATCATCCGGAGATCACTAGATCAATTCCCAGTTGATGCTGTATCCTCTCGCAGCCAGGTGCCTGGAGAGAGATGATTGGCCGAGTTCATAGAGCTGATTGGCCGAGCTCTCTCAGCGGGGTGGGATTAGAGGCACTTAGCGCTCTCACATCAAATATGGCTCTACAGCCAATCATGGGCGTCTGTGAGCTCACATACTGTAAGTGGATACCCTGTCTCCAACGGTGCGTGAGATCACAGTTCGAAAAGATGCAGTCGACGGGCGTCACGTGATTCGGAGAAAACACATGATAGTCCTCCGCCCTCCCTGACTGGTAGCCTTAATGTGGAGCGCCCTAGTGAATTGGGTTTATATACCATAGTCAGATTCTCAACCTGGATTCCTGGAATAAAGGTCGCTGCAGACTCCTGCAAAAGAAGACGATTTGCTCATGTAATGCAGGAACAGTTCTTGGTGGACCTTCACAGTTTCTCACTCACTCTCCTTTAACATTCCACGCAAATCGGCATCAGGTGGTGTAAGACCGGGGGAATGGGACGAGGATGGGAAGTCACTATCAGGTGAAATGAATCATTCTGCAAAGTTTTCTTGCAGCATGGCTAGAGCTGGAGCTGTGCCCCGTCAACATTTATGTCTTTATGATGAAATACTGACTGCTTTAAGACGTACAGCACAACTCTCGATCTATCTACCCATCTATCCATCATTTAATATCTGTAATTTAATACATACTGTGATAATACAGTTCTGACATGTGGACCTCGGCATATTTAAGAGTGCATGTGGTTTTCCTGTACGTTCTGCACCACTGATACTGCGTAGGTGCTGACATTTAAGTCAGGCCACTGTTTAAGAGCAGATTGTGAAGTCGGATGTCAGCGAGCGCGAAACAAGCAACCCACAACCACAGCGAGCTGACCAGTGGCGAACAGTGTCAAGGGAGCAATTTGGAGAGATAAATAAACGTTTGACGGTGTCACTGAGTGAGAGGAGGAACGGCTCTGTGGGATGGACGCCGGGCAGCGGATCTGGAGGTGTCAGGTTACTCCAGGCAGGCAGCGTCATCCCCTTCTTGCTCTTCCAGAGTGCGTGTGGGCGAGAGAAAGCTAGAGAGCTGTGAGACACCTCACCTTCACTTCTCTGTATGGATTCCTTTTTTTTCTTCATCTCTTATGTAGCAGGACTAGTGGGTATAGTTGCAGCACCTTGGAACAAAAGAGTGTGGAGTCAGGAGATCGCGCTGCAACTTTTTGTTGTTGTAGTTGTAGTACTGTTTAAATGTTTGAAGCCCTCAAGTCGTAGTTCTTTCTGCTGTTTTTAAAACCATCCCTCACTTGTTTATGGTCAGTTTGTCAAACGAGATACTGCGGTGTCTGTATTGCTGATGGCCGTGTAACAGATCTGCGCCTGAAATGTTTGCCAGGTAGAAAAAGTGATCAAAGATGTACACTTCACTATTCAGTTCTAGTAAATACAGCATATACTCTGTCTGTATATATATATATATATATATATACTGTACCTAGTGGCTTACAAAAGTATTCATACCCCTTGAATCTTTACACAGCTTGTGTTTTATTGGGATTTTATGTGATAGACCAACACAAAGTGTAAGGAAAATGATGAAGGAAATGTTTTTTAAATTCCTTTACAAATAAAAATCTGAAAAGTGTGGTGTGCATTTGTATTCAGCCCCCTTTTTTACTCTGTTACCCCTAACCAAAATCCAGTGGAACCAATCACCTTGAGAAGTCACCTAATTAGTAAATCGAGTCCACCTACTGTATGTATGATTTAATCTCAGTATAAATACAGCTGTTCTGTGAAGCCCTCAGAGGTTTGTTAGAGAACATTAGTGAACAAACAGCATCATGATGCCCAAGGAACTCACCAGACAGGTCAGGGATAAAGTTCTGGGTTAGGTTATAAAAAAAATATCCCAAGCTTTGAACATCTCACTGTTTAACCCATCATCCGAAAATGGAAAGGAGTATGGCACAACTGCAAACCTACCAAGCCATGGCTGTCCACCTAAAGTGACAGGCCGGGCGAGGAGAGCATTAATCAGAGAAGCAGCTATTGTTGAAGGAAAGCCATAAGAAGACCCATTTGCAGTTCCACATGGCTTGTCACAAACTGCAAATGAGACGACTTATTGCTTTTATTCAACAATGGCTTTTTTCTTGCCACGCCAGATCCATCAAGGCCAGATTTGTGGAGTGCATACAATACTTTTTGGGTACGACACACAGTGGATTAGTGGTTAGCACTGTCATCTTGCACATCCAGGTACCAGGTTCGATTCCTGCCTTGGGTCTGTGTGCATGGAGTTTGCATGTTCTCCCCATGCTTGGTGGGTTTCCTTCAGGTACTCTGATTTCCTCCCACAGTCCAAAGACATGCAGGTTAGACCGATTGCCCGTAGTGTGTGAATGAATGTGTGTTTGTCTGTGTGTGTGTGTGTGTGCCCTGTCTTGTGCCCTAGGTCTCCTGGCATAGGCTCCAGTCCCTGTGTATACCGGATAAAAATAGATGACGACAACTTTTGGCCACAGCTGTTTATATATAATCATAATCAAATTATAATCACAATATTGTAAAGTGCATAATTTTTTAACAAGATAAAAAGAAGATTAAAAAAAATATATATATATATATATATATATATATATATACAGGATATTTTATTTTATTATCTTTTTTTCTGGAATTTGTGATATGGCTATAAAGCTTTAGATAAAGGCCAGTTTATACACTTTTTTTTAAACTTAGCAGCAGTGTGTGGTATCATGTTTCCTCTAAAGATGTCAGTAGTCGCACCATCGTTGATGCTATCATGTGACCGCCTGAAGAGAGGTGTATACATGATTTGGGCCGTCTGTATATTAAAATTATGTCAATTTGATTACACTTAATTAGACATGTACAGTAAATGTATTTAATTCTATTTAATGAGTTAAGTGGCAATTCTGCACTCAATTTAAATATTTTAATACATGAATAATTCTTTCACTGCACACATACAGTACATACAGTAACTCTCTTAGCTTGGTTTAGCCACTGCTTTTGAACCGTATTCTAAAATGATTGTATACATGACAACAAACAAACAAAAAATATGTATATTTTCCTAGAGATTTTGGAAAAAATCTGACCGATTTTGCCCTGACCGTGGCTCTAAATCAAGTCTCCGATGAACAATTGGACCTGCGGCTTTTTCACGCTTGGTCTGAACACCGATAAGTGATTCTTGACTTGCTTGGGGGCGGGGCTTATAATCACAGATTTGCTTCCACATAGGAACCGAGGCTCAACTGTACAGTTCCATACATCGCTTTTACCTCAACAGCTTTACCGGACTCAAACCTCGAAGAGCTTAATGTCTGTAAAAAATGAAACAAGAACACTGGCATTGGGTTTCAAGCTTCCTCTGCAGGAATAATTGTGTTTATGTGACTATATTTGGCTCTTTTTAGAAAAGAAAATATTTTAACAAAAATTCAGAAAACATTTGTTAGTATGATGTTTTCTTCTTGTCTGAACATTGTTAGTAATGTCGCCTCGCACCTCCAGGGTCCGGGTTCGATTCCCGTCTCAGGTCTGCGTCCATGCAGTTTGTATGTTCTTCCTGTGCTTGGCGTGGTTCCTCCGGGTACTCCGGTTTCATTCCACAGTCCAAAGACAGTCAGATTATTCTAACCGGTGTTCCCAAATTGTCCGTAGTGTGTGAATGTAGACCAGAGATTCTACCACGGTTGTAAAAAGTGGAATAAATACAATAGTCACAGGGTTACTGAACAGAAGGTTGGGGGTTCGAGCCAAACTGTCACTGTTGAGCTCTTGAACAAGGCCGTTAACCCTGTCTGTAACCTGGCTGACCCTGTGATCTACCCCCAGCTTCCTAAACGGGAAAATGCGAAGTAAAAAAAATAGAAAATCAATGTGCTGTAAAGTACATGTGACAAATAATTTATTATTATTATTATTATTATTATTATTATTATTATTGGTCACCATTGGCCCCCACAGTCCCTAGTTGGACTACAGAGGCTCCAGTCTACCAAATTAGGCTGGCTAGGGCAAGAGGGAATAAACAATAAAGTTACTGTGTGACAAAAACTGTGTGTGTTTGCGTATGTGTGTGTGTCTGTGTGTGTGTGTGAGAGAGAGAGAGAGAGAGAGAGTGGTGTAATTTCCAAGATGGGACCAACAAACACTCATAAAATGATGAATGGGCCATCTTGCCACAAACGATAGCCCATGCTGCACATGCTGTGGCTCAGCACACACACACACACACACACACACACACACACACACACACACACACACACACACAGTCTTTATAGTACATTTGCTTTTAACTTTTGACCAGGAAACATTAAAGGTACTGTAGTATCAGTGCGGATCAGTTAAAGCTCCTGTCCCTCGGCACTTTTTGCCACTGATCACCCCGGTGTGTGTTTATGTTCTGACCTCACTATAATGGTACAGTTGCAAACGCAACCGTAGAGAAAGACTACACTATTCTCAAAGCATGACAGTGTAAACACATCGAGATAATATTACCACATAATAACGTTATCGATTCTCGCCCTTGCTTTGAGAGCTCCCTGGTCTTCATGATGCCGTTTGTTTAAAGATGTTCGCTCCGGGATATGTATACAGAGATTATGTCACACTTTAACTGCACACAGGTCGTCTTCGGTGCTCTCTGCGTGCTAATTTAGGGCTTTCTTCTCTGGTCCTGAATCTGGTTCATATCCGAATAAGGTGGCCATGAGACATGATGGAGAAGAGTCATTGTGGAATTTATGGGACGTCACATCAGACTGTCATCATGTGAACAGCCAGCATCGACAGAGCGGCCAAAAAAAGGACAGCAACAGAATTTACTCGATTCAGTGAAAGAACAGGGGACTTATTGATTTACTTGGTTTTTGGCGAATCGATTCTGGAAGGAACTTATTGAAACCGAGTACTGCAGTGCAAACAAATGTGTTTCAGGGAGAAAGGCATTTTCTCATTCAAGAAACAGAAATAGAAATATGAAATGATGAGATAGACAGATCAGATATGAGCAAAACTATTGTGCAACTTGTAACCCAAACATAGCCATAGAACCCGGGATACATTATTATGCAAATTATGCATGTACTGTATGTATTATGCAAAAATATAAAAAAAAAAAAAACTTTTATTTTAGGGAGGATTTAATGCAAGTTAATTACCTGAAATCTAGATTAAGTACATTTCATTTCCTGGTGTAGCACTTTTATTATGTCCAAAGGGATTGAGAAGAAAGATGAAATTCAATGTTTTAATGACGTTATCATTAAAAAAAAAAACTAAACAAAAAATCAATATTAAGATATTAATAATTTGTGATTTTATGCAATGAAAAGTTTGTAAAAATCCAGCTTTAATCATTTTTTTTTCACCGATTCACCATTTTCTACTACAAAATATTTCTACTGTATGTATAGGCTATTTCTATCTATTTCTTCATGTCCTTTGAAGGTCCCAGGTTCAAACCCCACCACCACTAAGCTGTCACTGTTGGGCCCTTGAACAAGGTCCTTAATCCTCACCTGCTCAGATGAATAATAAAATACAAATGTACATTATTCTGGATAAGGGAGTCTGCCAAATGCTGACATGTAAATATACAATGTAGATGGGTTTTCACAGACTGGGTCACAAATTGCTCGACAACAATCAATATTCAGTATTCTTCAAAACCTGCTGGATCCGGCTGGGCATCGAGTCCAATAAGACATCTGCAGTACTCTCGTGTCACTCACTCACTTGATCGTGTACAGAAGACGGTGTCTTGACTGCTATTGACACCTTAACCATCGTCCAACAGTATTCTATTGGGTTTAGATCTGTAGCTGACCCAGTCCATGGCTCCAGAAGCTGAACATTGTCACATGATCAGTTTTTCACTAGTTTTCCTGTTCATGAACACAACTCTTCAGCCAGATTGACAAGAAATAATGTTTGCATGTTCTCCATGTGCTTGGAGGGTTTCTTTTGGTTTCCTCCAACAGTCCAAAGACTGCAAAGATGCAAATTAAGCTAACTGGCATTCTTTAAAAAAATTTTGTGCTTTTCAAGGTTTAAATGTGTTAAAAATGTGTAGTAATTTATAATGTTATTGTTATGAACTGTAATATGTTATATAATATATAGTGTATGATTTAAGGGGATTTAAACCTCATTCCAGCAATTTTAAACAGTGTAGATATATAAAACAAAATAATAATAATAATTTTTATTATAAAAATAATGTTTATTTTATAAAAATGTGCAAATGTTATACAGAATTTTTCGAGGGGGTGAATGCATATACAGTACAAACAAAATTACTGTAGATGTAATAACCACCTTAATTTGAAACAGAAGTAAAATAATAAACAAAAAAAAAAAAGAAAAGAAATGTTACTTTATTTATTCCAGTTAACGAATGACATATTTTTTTTTGCTTTTTGTTTTTGCATAAAGTTGCTTTTTGTCATGAGCAGTAGAAGCTATAACAATATGCATTATACTGTATATCATTTTTAAAATAAATTCTTCAATGTTTTATGTTGTCATGAAGAGAAACAATAATTTCATTTCGAATCAAAAATGTTTATTGTATAAAAATCCTATGAGCCATAAAACCTATAACAAATATAATTTTGCAATATTTTTTTTCTTTTTGGTGTTATAAACATGCATACATCCTGAAATGACTGATCAGAAATAAAATCACTTAAAATCACTTTTATCATATGAATTATATTATTGTTACAGATTTCATTGGGCATCTTGACTTAACAGACATCTTATCCATAAATCCTTTCCTCATTTCTGAATAGTCAAATAGACTTCATAATGCTTATAAAGTGAACATACAAAAGATTTAACACTTTTAATTCTCAGTTAATTAATTAACTGAGTTATTTATAACTTTGTTATGCATTTTGCATATTATTTAGGAAAAGGCGAAATTAAGGAATGTTTACACCTGCTGTTGACACCTGGAATTGACTAATAATAATAATAATAATAAAAACATGGAGGACCGCCAGGCATTTTTCTATATGCATTGTCATTACCATGTTTTAAATTAAAATGAATACTGATGCAGATTATTATTTATGCCTGCTTATTTTTAGAGCGCCTCATTATTTTCTCACGCTAATGAGGTTGATCCAACATGGCGTGATTTATATCGGGGTAACTTTATGCGAATAAAAACAGACCTATTGCTCATTCCTATGATTAATATGCAATGCACAAACAAGTGCATTGTTTCCCAGAAGCCTGCGCACCTTTAAACTCTCACGCTTATCTCACGGTTTTTCTTTTTTCATATTCGCTAGTTGGACTGAGCCGCCATTAGTAGCGGTGATGAATGCCGCTCTGCGTCTGCTGATGCTGTTGACTTTGACAGATGGTTCAGTAGAAGAGTCAAATGGAACTGTGTGATTAATTCTTTTAGGCTACCTATACAGATTAACTTGCTGATACACGTGTCGAATCGTGGTGTAGGTGTCTATGCAGTGTACAGTACAGGATACTGTGGTGAGAGAGAGAGAGAGAGAAAGAGAAAGAGAGAGCAAAGCACAGAGTGAGGTGAAGGAGTAGAAATGGCACATTAGAGGCGTCAGAGCTTCTTATCTGCTCTCGAGTTGATTGGAGTGGAGGGGATTTTGTGATCCGAGCTGAGACTTGATGCTAATCGCAGCAGCTGTGATCTCGCCGCTTAGCCCTAGACACCAGACACCAGCACTCTGGTACCACAGCAGGAAGCTGGTCTGACGTGATCTCCTCCTTTTCTTCCAGTATTTATTTATTTATATATTTAGAGCTACAAAAAAAAGGCACATAATGCAACAGAGGTTCCCTTGACTGGCCCCGATGATGGTGACAGATACAGGGCTCGAGGGGGCTAATAAAGCACTAGATGTTATAGAGAGAATTTCCATGGTGAAGCCGTGTGGGAAGCGTGCATGTTTCCCTGTGTGAGGTTGATTACAGAGTCCTACAAAACAGATGGCTGAGGCGATCACTGAGATAATTTAGGAGCTCTGAAGTTTTTTTTTTTTTTTTTCCTTGCCACTGGATAGCTGGTTGAGGGTTTCGACGAGTAAATAAGACGCTACTCTCTGACCTACAAATTGATTTTAATCAATATTTTCACAGAGGTGAAAATGAGGAAGGTCACATGCTGTTATTTATTTCTTTAAATTGGGAACGATCATGAACATCACCATCCTAATATATAGTGTGGCTCATCAAACACAATTATTCTGTAGGGGGGGGGGGGCGGGGGGAGGGAGTGGGGGCTCCCTGAGAAAATATGAAAGTGTGAGACGAGATCTAATCAAGAATCAAACACACAACAATTGCTAACAGAAGAAAGAACTTGTCTTGATGGTGACTTGTCCTGACTTATTGTTATTGACACGCCCCTACCTTCAAGACTCAGACGTGAAAAAAGGTGCACTTGCAAGCGTGCTCACTTCCCACTCTGTAATTACGATATTTCTACAGCAAAAACAGACATGAGTTAATACAGTATGTGTATCGAAAAGCACACGCTGCTCTGAGTGGAATAATTTAGGACCTAGAGAAAGTGGTGAGGAAAAATGACAGAGAAGGAAGAAGGATGAAAGGTTGCTGAGTGTTTGTTCAGTGTGTTCAGTATGAGGTGATTAAAATAACTCTAGGTTTGTATCAGAGAGTGATAAAGCAACAGATGATGATTATTTTCTATTCACATGCTGCAATTTTATAGACATTAAAATCAAGTAACATTTGAACTTTTTTTTTTTTTTTTTTTGTGTAAATTTGATTTGACACCATAAAAATCTAAATATCTACTTGAAAAGGTTTAAAAGACAGCCGAAGTCAATTCTAGGGCAGATATGGTCTGACATTTCTTCTACTGCTCACGCACAACTTTGTGGTATTTATTGATATTTATTGTTTAATGTACAAAAAAAAATAAAAAAGAAGAAAATCTTTCCATGATTTCATCTTGTCTAGGACGGTTAACTTATTTAGTAGATCAGATGATAATTTTGACACTACTGGAGTGTACAGTATTATACTGTATGAACTGTTACCTACTAACTGAACTTTAACTAGTATAATAGTTACACATTTTAGCTGTTCTTTCCCAGGCCAGTCTTACTTACTTAAAAAAAAAAAAAAACATGAAAAAAAAAAAAGGTTCCCTCTTAGTACCGCTCTCACCTTTGGTTGTTGCATCTCTGCCACATATAGATCTCACTGTCCCTCAACTTCCCAGTCGTTTAAAGTCGACTTTCCAGTCCAATCTTCCTTAAAAAAACAAAAACATTAAGTGGTTCCTTCCCTGATCTTCCCTGACTCTACATTCTCAAAGACTGTGTTTTACTCTTCCTAGTTCTTGGACCTGCATTTACATACATTGTTTTACTCTATACTTTGTTACATCATTAGCTGTAATTAACTATATTAATATATATAGGCCACACCCCCAAGCTAGAATAACGTTGAAATTTCGCATTGATAACATATGCATTAACATAATTTTCCATTTTCGTGACATTAGAAACAAAGAACAAATGACATTATGTTTAATAAATAGATACACAACAAATTATGAATGATAACTATTTATACCAAATATTTAAACTGCATTATGGAGTAACACCCTATAGACATTTATAATATTTAGTGTCGTAGAATATCCTCACAAGCATCACGTAATAGAAATGATATACAGTATTTCTCATTTACGTATGAATGCTGACTATGTGAAAAGGCATGATATTTGAACTCCTTTGTAATAACATCATAAGTGACTCATGCTGACCGTCAACAGTTTGAGTTTCTTATGTTTGATTGCAGTTTCATCTCTATTATTGCTGCAGACTGAAACACACAATGAACACAATGAGCAATTAAAGAAAGAAAGCGAAATATGAGTTGAATTTACCAACAGCTCACTCTGAGATTGTAATGAGACTCTAAACGAATGCTTCATTAAAAGCAGGAGCTCTTGGAAGGTAAAGCCATTAAGCCTATAGATAAAACGCGAGACAGCGCTAGTTTTAGCTGTAAAACATAAATGTGTGTTGTGCCCAAAGAGCTTAATTAGTGTGATAAACAGCTTGAACTTTTCTGATTAGAATTGATCTAGAAACAGCATTTTCCTTGCCAGTGAACAATTAATCATAAACTTTAAAAATGATAAACTTTTATAAAAGGCTGTGATGCGGTTGTAGGCACGAAGCATCAGCCTGAGTGCCGAGGGCAACACAGCCGTGAGGATATCCAACACAACAGCGCGACCTCGAGTTTTATACAACTTTCTAAATTTATTTATTTATCTAGAATCAGTTAAAACTTTTCATGTTTGTTTTTAGTGCAATTAATGGTCTGGCTCCTTCTTACTTTGTGAGAGTAAGCTTTCATCATCAAAGTAGAGCTTTACGTTCTGCTGACCGAAACCTACTAGTGGTTCCTCGGTCAAGGTACACACAGTGGGATGATCTCCTAAACTCTGGAACACCATTCCACCTGCGTTACATTATATTACTGACCTGCCTCTGTTTAAAACACAACTTAAAACTCATTTATTTACAATGGATTTTCATATCTAATCATTTTGTGTTTTGTTTTGTTTTGTATATTTTATTGCTATCTTATTGCTATCTTGTTTTCATTGTGAAGCTCTCTGGTTCAAATTAGGTTGCTGTAACGTGCCATATAAATAAATGTTCGATTGATTTATTGATTTTGCTTCGCCAACACGTATCCTTCATCGCCTGGCAGAGCTGTCAGCTGTCAGTTAATTCAATTCAATGAAATTTTATTTGTATAGCGCTTTAACAATGGTCTAAGTAGCTTTACAGAATCAAAAGATAATTATGGAAATGTGTGTGTTAGAATCAAATGCATAAAAACAACTGAATGCATGAATCAAAATGATCAGACTGTGAGCAAGCCGACAATTAGTGACAAGTATAAATGTACTGTAGAATGAGAAAACACTATGAAGGGGGTGAAGGTGGGAAGGTGAAGTTTCTTTTCATATTTCCACTTATTCCTCCGGGGTTGAATCCCAAATATCATAAAATGGAAAGCTAGTGTAGGGTGAACTGTACAATCACTAGTTCCACATTACAAGGAGTGCATTTTTTCTAAGATAGCAGAATGTTATCAGATGTGTTTTCTTGCTGAAAATGCTCCCGTGACTGTTAGTGCTTCCCATTAGTGCTTCTTTTAGATCAAAATGCTAAGCATTGCAGTTAAACCGGTTTAGAAAGGCACAAGAGCCATATTACTCTACAAACACAATTGTACAATTAAATTTGAGGCTTCAGTAACCTGGAAGCTGAAATTCACTTCATGAATTTCCCAAACAAATATAAAGTCTGGTTAGGAGGTCCATCATTTGTTTAGCTAATATGACACTACTTTGATTAGGACAACCTGCCATAATTCAGCTCCAGACACATTTCAAAGAAGTTCATTTTCCAGCCCAGAGAGTTATTTAAATATTTCAGTTGTTAAAGTGTTTATGCAAGAAAATACCTTTTATTGTTTCTTTTGTACGTTCATAAGGCTGCCAAATACACGCGGGCACTTAAACCTGTAGAACTATGTTTACATGAGTTTCTGAAATGCAGAAAAAAATGGTGGAAGAACTTAAAAAACAACATTTATTTAATCACTGTTTGAGTTTGTTAAAGGCATTGATTAATGTTCAATAACAGCGGCAATGACTGCAAATCATGGCTTTATATTAATGAACTCATTATCATTTCTATAGTAATAACTTAAAGATGATCCCCATGAATTCAATAAGACATGCTCATTTTCAACAATTATGGAAGGAGTCTCCAGTTTAAGTGTTTTGTAACAGTTAGAAGTAAAGCTGCAGCTCATAAAATTACCAACAGATTCAGGACAGAAGAGCAGTTTTTTTTTCTCCCCCCCCCCCCCCCAATTTTTTTTTATAAGCCACTGTTTTTGTCTTAATAAATTTAAGAGTGACTGATGAGAAAATTGTGTTTATAGCTGCTTGTGTCATGAAACTATAAATAGATAAAAAGTATATGTTCTCTTTTAAAAATAATTTTAACATATCAATTAGATTTTTGTAGTTTTTAGATTTTTTTTTTTTCCTAAGAAAGGAAGAAGTGTTGCAAACTGATAAGGAATATTTTGTGCATGTTTTCTTTGCATGTGTTAAAGGGTGCTAAAGAGTGTTAAAAAGATGTATGGGCAAATTACTTTACCAGAAATCTTCTGGTTATATCAAGAGCAATTTTGTGTGATTTTGCAAAAAGCTATGACTCCACCTTCCCACAGTTTTGTCACAATGAATAAATCAGCCTGTAGTTTGTTTGTAAAAGCTAGATAATCAGAGCATTTCCAAAACAGAGTGTTCCCAGTTGTTAGTATCAACCAAAGTGGCTCAAGCAAGGACAACTGGTGAACTGGTCACTGGCTCTCAGTGCTCAAAGTGAAACGTGAGAATATGATAGAAAGGTGCCAGAAGACACAACTTGCTGTGTACAGGGCTGTTTAGTGGGAGGCCATATCAGAACTAGACCACGGAGCATCTTGTAGATGACCAGGTGTGTATGCTTTGCGTACCTGGGCTGGGCACCAGGATGCACTATGGGAAAAATCGGTGTGATGCTCTGGGCAATGTTCTGCTTGGAAACCTTGGGTCCTGCCATTCATGTGGATGTTAGATTAACATGTCTCACCTACCTAAACATTTTTGCAAACCAAGTACAGTAAAGTAATCCGGTTCATGGCAATGGCAGTGGTGCCTTCTCAATTTTTTGTTTTCATTTCCACAATCCTTGATCATTTCATTTAGATCTCCATTTGCAAACTCATAATAAAGCATGATTCATTACATCTTTTTGAAAATCCATCAACATATAACTACCTTCATCATATAGTTAAAAAGCTTGATTCAAAGGCTAATGAACTCATCTGTCAGTAACTTTTTTTTTTTGTTAACTCATATTTCAGCTACATTTATTATAATTTCAGTGCATTGACTGAACCTCTTCATCTCAGTTGTTGATGCAGATTAAGGTTGGCTCCTTCTCCTACATAATTATATTTGAACAGTTGAGTAATTAATCATTACCCATCATTAAATACTTTATATTGTTAAATATTAGCATATGTGCAAAATAATCCTTGCTCATTTATATTAATACTTTACTGAAATCAATAGTCAGGACTTGTTTGGTTTAATGATCAAAGTAAAGGTTGGTCACTTAAGTAATGAATGTCAAATTACTTACATTTATGCTAATCAAGCATAAATTACCAAGTGTGTTTAAGGCATCCATAAAGTGGATGCCTTCCATCAATCCATCCATCCATCCATCCATCCACCCATCTATATGGTTTATCCTGTGTAGGGTGGCATTAGGCCAGGAGTCAGGGAACTTGGGGCACAAGGATGGTTTCCAACCCATCACAGTGTGCGCGCACACACACACTCACAGTCATATGCTACAGGCCATTTAGAAACGCCAAATCAGCCCACACTGCATGTCTTTGGACTGTGGAAGGCAAACACATTGAGAACATGCTAACTCCTCCTAAAAGTAATTCACAAAGGATTCAAAGCTCACCAGAAGCTGAAAAACTGAAACTAATGAATAAACAATGTGGAGTGTTTTCAATTACCCAGTACTACATAGGCTACTACAAATACTTGCATACTGTAGGTTGCCATTACTTTCATCCAAATTAGTCTTACTTTTTTCAGTTTACAAAAACCACATATAAAATCAGAGTACCTCATCACCAATAACGTGACTTGAACCCAATAATCAAATGATTTTTTTTTTTTTGTAAACTGTGAGTCCACTTATATACTCACCGGTCATTAGGTACACCTGTTCAAGTGCTCGTTAGCGCAAATATCTAATCAGACAATCAGAAGGCAGCCACTCAATGGATTTCAATAACTGCTGATTTACAGGGATTTTCACATACAGTACAACCATCTCTAAGGTTTTCAGAGAATGGTCTGAAATAGAGAAATTATCCAGTCAGTGGCAGTTCTCTGGGCACAAACACTGGGAGAATGGACCACACAACATGTAGAACCTTGAAGCAGATGGGCTACAGCACAGAAGACCACTTGGAAAAATGTTGCCTGGTCAGATATGTTTCTATTTCTGCTGTGACATTGGGATGGTAGGGTCAGATTTTGGTGTAAGCAGCATGAAAGTACGGATTCATCCTGTCTTGTATAAACAGTCCAGGCTGGTGCCGGTGGTTTAATGGGTGTAGGGGAGATTTTCCTGGCACACCTTGCTACTGATCCTAAAAAATTTAATTTATAAAAAATAGGTTTCAAATGGGTTTCGGTTACCAGAACTGAAGGTCCAGAGAGTGTTGCAGTCAGTAATACTGTTTATTCCAAAGCACAGCCAAATATGTCTGATATTCCCAGCACGCTCGGATCATGCCTGGTCCCCTTATTTACTTCTCACAAAATTTTTAGGTAATTCATCAGTGTGAATTTAAAAAGCAAATAACAAAAAGCACGGCTGTTGTGAACATACGACTTGAAAAGTCTTCTGAGATCCAAGTAATGAATTCATCATGGAGTCAAACGAGAGGGAGCAGTCTGAGACAAAGCAAGTAGATATTAATCAGCTCGAGCCTCAGATCGTCCCTCGGTGCTCTGGTTTGGCCTGTAACACAAGCAAAGGGAACAATTCCCTCTCATTAATCTTTGTCAAGGACAGGCCGTTCCTCAGTCTACAACTCCGGGGTCAATATGACTGAAAACATCACAGCGGCTCCTCTCGGGGAATTGAGATCTGTTCAGCGCTTATGATGTAGTCATGAAGATTTATGACACTCTGAACGAGGCTTGACTGTAAGCCTTGTAAATCCTCGATCACAACTGTGAGGATTATTCTTCAGTGAAGTACCAAACAATTGACACTTTGAAAACATTAGGTCAAAAACCTGTAGTGTTACAACTTTATTAACTTTTTTTTTTTTTTTTTTTAAGTTTATAATCCACCATGAGATCAGATGACCAGACTGCCATCTTGGAAATGTTTTTTTTTTTCACTCTGACACCAAAAGGTTCCTGTAAAGAATCTAGAGATAAAACATATCTAGATTTTTTAAAATTTCTTTCCATAGCACTTGTAAGAGTTAATTCAGAGAGAGAGAGAGAAAAAAAAAAAACTTACAACAGAATTTAAGGAATAAAACACATCAGGTTGTATTGGTATAGGAAAATAATCATGAATGGGTTGATGTCATATGGCTCATGCCATCATAGCAATTTATTAAATAAATAAAAAATAGTAGCATTTAACAAATTATATATTTTTATCTATTTCTAATTACTTCACGGTTATGGATCATTAATGCAATGAAGCAGCATTTACATGAAACTAGCCCTTAAATCATGCTTCACTTGACACAAGAGTTGTTCGAGTCAAAAAGGCACTTGTGATGATAAAATTTCTGGTGACCTAAGGCGTAAAATCATTTGACTTCAAGCACATGAGACTCTTTAAAGAAGGCCATACATCCCTGAATTATGATCCCAGCTGAGGTGGTTTTGGAGCACACTGCATTCGGTTCTGTGAACAAGTGGAATGCCTGATCCTTGCAAGAGAGATTCATCTGTCTGTGGGAACTGTACACACAATCACTCACTAACACCACTTGCACATTACAGGAACTCAGCTGCCAAATCCCCCATATAGTCCTGACCTCACTTCAAGCCATTTCTACATGTTTGGGCCTATAAAGGGGTTCCTGGGAGGCCAGGGAGGACATGAAGCAGGCAGTCCAATCATGGCTCCGGTGTACTCAAGGAGAAAGATTTCTACCTTGATGGTATCCAAGCTCTAGTGAAACGCTGGATTTAGTGTAGCAGGGGATTATATAGAGAAATAAAGGGAGTTCTGTTATTCTGCACAATCAAAAGCCCTGGTTTGACTTGAACGCCCCTTGTATAAATCAAAAGACTAAAAAGTCTTACAAATTTGAAAATATCCTTGCTTGAGACTAATAAATAAAAAAATAATTCAATTAAATAAATAAGGATACAAAAGACTGTTCTGTTTTTTTTTTCTTCCCTTTAGCATTTCATGGCTACCGCTGTTACCTTCTGTTTAGGGACCTCTGAACGTCACACCACATCATTAGCACATCTATTTGCTAATACTGCAAGAGTGCTTGAAAGGAGGCTAAAATGGCTGCTCTAAGAGGTAATTATCACCGTTTACCTACAGTACACTTGAGACCTAACAGCCCCTTTTCACCGCTAATAACAGCTCTGATTCTGACAATAGTCATCACTAGTCGTCTAAAAAAAACTTTGAAAGAAAGCCATTTGCAAGAAACCTGAAAAATCATTTTGAGACCATTTAGAAATCAAACTTTATTGCATACATTTGTGTTGACGTGACACATGGAGCTAAAAACAGAAGGCTAACAACATATACCTGAACTGATTCTGGTCATTCTGAATGTCAGGTCTGGTCTGGCGATACAGTACCGTATATAGACTTTCGCAGTGTGTGATCTTAACCGAGAAAAATCAAACGCAGGATTTAACTGAACTCCAGTACTAGCAGTTAGCGAGAAAACCTGAGGTAATTTGTAACTAGCTAGTTAGCTAGCAGCAAATAAGCATTTTTACTATGATAAACTGTAGTACAGTACATACCATAATAAACAATAGTATTACTGTGATACTTCAGACATTACCATGGTAACTAGAACTTTATAGAGTCCCAGGGTATTTACTGTGGCACTTTACTGAGTACCGTTGTAGTACTATGGAGTGTCCTACAATACTTTGCTGAACACTATGGTACTTATTGGGTACCACAATGGCTACCAAATTTCAGCAGATATCTAATACGTTTTATTTGTAGATATTGTATCGTATAAGATATGTACAATGGTATAGTACAGGCAGTAAAATATTACACGATAAACTTTGGCAGCCACTGTGGTACAAAAACATACACTACCGTTCAAAAGTTTTAGAACACTTTCTAACTCCATGATGGTTCCTGATTTTTATTTCTTTCTACATT
>JAQMYJ010000006.1:24258454-24268503 GCA_030014305.1 Clarias laeviceps | reverse complement strand
ATTACATAAATTGTCTGAATAACGGATTACATTTTTGAAAATATAACTAAATAACTGAGCACTTAAATGGCGGACCAAATTACTCGTTACATCAAAAAAGTAATCCAAGTACTCTAATGCGTTACTTTGTAACGCGTTACACCCAACACTGATTATATATAGTTATATAGCAGAGCTAAATGCGCAACTCCATGTAATATCCCACAGAAGTCTTTATTAGTATATAGATACAGTAGTTATACCTCCATGCATAATAGAGCTGTAAGGGTTGTGCCTCCCATATACATAATATATTATAAACACATTCAACAATGATATGGTAAGTTAAGCCTTTATTAGTTCTCATAAGTGTCTATAATTGTGTGCATAATACATTTATTGTTTGTATAATGCTGTTGATCTTTCCAGCTGCTCCTGTCAAGAGGTCCCCACAGCAAACCATCTGATCCACACACACACACACACACACACACCTTGGCACATGTTTTATGCCCGATACCCTTCCTGATGCAAAACAGGTATACTTACCCTTATCCAGATTTTGAGATACTACTACTTGAGATTTAAGATATACTTACCCTTATCCAAATTTTATGCCCGATACCCTTCCTGATGCAAAACTCTTATCCTGGCGTGGGACTGGCATCCAGTGCCTTCTGTGTGCCTACAATTGACCATTGAGTATTTGCATAATATTTAATACACAAAGACAGCATATAAAGTATTTAAAAACCTTATAAATGCAATGCAGCGGAACCTTGGATTGACAGTAACTTGGTCTGCAAGTGTTTTGCAAGATGCGCAAAAATTTAAAATAAATTTTAACTTGATAAACACGCGGGGTCTTGACATATGAGTAACAGGCATGCACTTTTTCTGCCGAGCGTCATGTGATCACAACTGAGCCAATGGTTCTTCTCTCTCACACGTTACGGGATTGTGGGTAATCATCTCCCATGCTCGGTCAACATATATTTTGCATTAATTATTGTTATATGAATATTTTTGGGTTGTAAAGCGAATCATCTGAGTTTCCATTATTTCCTCTAGGGGAATTTGCTTTGGTATATAGGTGCTTTGATATACAAGCATGCTTCCAGAATGAATTATGCTCGCAAACCAACGTTTAACTGTATTTGCTCTTATAATGCCATGTATATGCCTGTACAGTTATATGTGTACCATATTTATATAGGCTGTGCATCCTGTATACAAAATGTATTATAATATACTGTTATAGCATGTGTAACTCCTTGTAATATCCAGCACAAGTAGTTCTAGTTAAAAGTGGCATGGCATGGGGAAAATCTTTGAGGAAGCCAACTGAGATGACCTTTATGTCCTTTTTTGTTTTATCACTGTGTTTGTATGTGTGTGCATTTTAACAGCCAATGAAATATAACCAGAGAAAATTCTAAAGTGCCTCATATGATTTTACACTAAACTGCATTATGCAGTAGTCTGTTACCTAAAACATGCTGCTACACATCTGCACATTTACATTTAGGCATTTGGCAGATCCCATTATCCAGAGTGACTTTATCTCATTATTTATCTGATCAGTTGATGGTTAAGGGTTTTGCTCAAGGGCACAACAGGGACAACGTGGTGGGCGTGGCATTTGAACTTGGGATCTTCCAAACCGTAGTCCATGAATGCACACACACATTCCATCCCATGCTTGCATTCACCCCCACAAGACACACACACACACACACACACACACACACACACACACACACAGTTTAATATTTCATTTATACAACTCCCCTCCCACATATATAACCAGACACTTAATGTGCAGTAAAGATTAAATACTAAATTAAAGAAGCATATTAATTACAAACTCAATCATGAAACATTTAATTTTTGTTCATATTAAAGTGTTCAGTAGGTTACAAGTATTAAAGACATGACATATAAACCCTTATATATGAATTTGACAAACAAATTCTTTCCATCTGTCTTATTTTCTGTTTAAATCATCACAATAAAATGATCACTACAGAAAATGAACATTTGCGAGTCACATATGAGAGTCACAGCCATCAAAACTACAGCTGAGGTTTAGCAGTACCATCTAGACATCGTGTGGTTCCTCACTGAATGTCTGAGTCCCTCCTTTTGTCCTGTCCATATGTAACTCTGGTTTTTAATTTTTAGTTGCTGATCTAGTGGTAGTTTAAAAAAGTTAAAAACGTTTTTAAAAGAAATTTGTATCCTTTTTTTTAACTTATAAAACTTTACTCTACCCTCCATGAATGCAGTTTTTAATGCTTGATAATGGTGATGTACCGTAGAAGAGGTCTGGCTTGACAGTTTGTTGGCGATATGACTGTAGCACTAACCTGATTGGTTAATCCTTCATGTTTTTACAAATTTCTTTTTTTTTGAAAAGAGAAGCGCTGCTGTTTCACTCACTGTAAAATACTCAGTGATATACAGTACAGAAGAGATGGCAGTCAGCAACAGCACAGACACTTTTATCACAGAAAGAAAACTGTTAAAAAAGTATTTTTATTATCATTAGTTTTGATTTAAATTACAAATTAAAAAAAATAAAAAACTGTCTAAAAAAAAAACTGCGAAAGCCAGGCTTCCCTTGACATCCAGGAGGGAATGGCACAGATTTTTACCCACATTATACATTCATAAAGATAGTGTATAACGTATACATAATGCATTATACATGCTTTCATAAAGTCCTTATGATGCCAGGTATACACCTTCACAAATCTTTAATCAGAAGCTACAGGAAAGTACCACATCAAAATGAGTATATTATTATTATTATTATTATTATTATTATTATTATATATTTTTTATAAAAACCACAAAAACATGTGATCATGTGTGTCTGTACTATTTCTTTGCCTATGTGACCCATTTTTTTATTTTTACTGTTTGTATAGTTGATTAAAATCCAATAAAATCCAGTTCATCATATTGCCTACGTTGTGCTGAATAAAGGTATATGTCGCGCTACACTGCACAATCCTGAGCCCTATATACTCTATGTTTATTAAAAAAAACAGCTAAACAAAAAATGTCTCAAATGCTCTGAGCTTTAAGAACTACTCTGGAGAGATTTCTCTTTTTGATCATAAAAAGAAGTGTAGAAAATCATATTCTTAGCAAGAACACCCAACATTATTAATAAGTTCGAGCAGTCATGTGACATCACTTAATTTAATTAAAGTTATTTAATTTATATAGCACTTTTAACAACAGTCATTGTCGCAAAGCAGCTTTACAGAATCGAATCTTAGATCATGGAAATTAGTTTGAAAAGTGTGAGAATTATCCAATTGTCCCTGATGAGCAAGACAAGAGTGACGGAGCTGAGGGAAAAACTCCCTGAGATGGCAATAGGAAGAAACCTTGAGAGGAACCAGACTCAACAGGGAACCCATCCTCATCTGGGTGATAACGGATAGCAGGGATTGATCTGCATCATCAGAATTGATACATCGGAATTGCATCACTCAGCATTTAGCTCTGTCTTGTACGGGAGGAAATGTGTTGTGTATTAGAAAGCTGGAAGTTCAGTACAACCGGAGATGTGTTTAAGTTTTGTTACTGGAGCCTCAGGTACAGGCTGGGCACCAGGATGTGTCTGACGGGTCCAGAGGGCAGAGGGAGGCGACATAAGGCCATAAGATCTGCATTTAACCTTTATTAGATGTTTATTCTTATCGTGTTTTCTAGAAATGTATCTTATTAACAGCTATCAACATGATATGGTTTATTCATTATAACTTGATTGCATTATGCAAGTAACATCACCAAGGCACACGCTGGACAAATGTGTAAAACAGCATTTCCTCCCGTACAAGACAGAGCTAAATGCTGAGTGATGCAATTCCGATGTATCAATTCTCAGATTAATCTTGTGCTCTTGATGATATCAAACCAACACCATCCACGCGTCTCGCATGCCCACATGCCGATCCGTTTCAGCTACGCAGCGTGGCAATTTGACTTGAGGAAATGTGCTGTCATAGCAAATATGTTGGAAATAAGATGCCGGAGATTATGGAAATTATTAAAATCAGCACAGATCAACAACTGTTATGCCGTGGCATTCGATTAGCTGGAGATCTGGCGGAGTTTGATGTGATCAGCTAATTTCACCCTGAATCAGACTAGATTTATACACATGAGTAGTCAGATGAAAAATATTTTAGCAGCTTTTTTTTTTTTTTTCAGGCATGAGCAATCAAACAGAAAACTCTAATTCAAAACTGTCACATTGTGCAAGAATGCCTTTGGCAGTTTATATATATATATCGGGTGCATTGCAGGGCAAAGGCACATACACACCCAGTCATTCACTATGGGCAATTTGGACATGTCTTTGGACTGTGGGAGGAAAACACTGATGCTTGCCTACAAAATTAAAAGCAACCCAGCACCCACTTACCTCTCAAACCTAATCAAACCCGCACCGCACCACGGTCTCTCTGATCCTCCAGCACTGCCTGGCTGGTCCCAGCATCTCTCAGAGATATAGAAAGACGTGCTTTTTTCTGTTCTGTCCCCTGTATTAAAATTAAGTTGTACTCTCAAGTGATAAAAAAAATATCTAAATAATTTGTATAACTTTCAAAATATGTTACAAATCTTAAATAAAGGTTATGATGATTTAAATATTTGCCCCATTAAATAGTTCCGATGTAACAAATCTTGTAAGCTTGAAAACTTCAAGTTGATAAGCCATCAAAATTAGTTGCATAATTTGTAACTGCTCATGTGATCAATTAGTAAGAAAGGTAGATGCTAGTTAACCGTAACTAATATTTTCCATGTTTCCTAATTTTTCTAAAATCAGCAATTTTTTCTTTTATGTTAAGCTGTTTTTTTTTTTTCTTTTTTCCATATTTTAAGCAAACTTAAAGCTTTTCTACATGAACTTGGGTGTAAAATTTGAAGCGGTACTTTAACCTTACCAAGAGGAATAATTTAAGCTAAATATACTATGCAATAATAAAGCTTAGAGAATTATTATTACATGGAAGAGCATTCACGCCCCCGCCCCCCCCCCTTTTTCAAGTTTCATATTCATTACTTTCGGGTAATTTCTTCATCAGGTCAGGGTGAGATTTATTCTAAAATCAGCACCAAAATTTCCCGCAAAAAAACCCAACACATTTAGATTAAAGTATTATTCACACGCCATTGCACATTGGTCATTTTTAGTCATTAGTCTGTTACACAGGTGTGCTGGAAATCTGTGGCCATCAAATTACTGCTGCGGACCGAGCGAGCTATTAATGAGAACATTGCTTAATTTCCACAAAGACCTGCTACACACCATCACATCTGGACAACACAGAGTAATTAGTCCTAAGCATCATAAATAACCCCAGTGTTCAGGTGCTGGACATACTGTATTCCGTTCTGCCAACATTTATTTTCCCTCTATTAAACAGAAAAAAAGGAAAACCAGTTACAGGATGTCACCTGTTTTCGGATTTTGTCATTTTAGAATCGTGGCACATTCATGTCCAAATCCACCTGCACTTCAGTTGAGGATACATGACGTATGATTTTAATATCCAAAATAAATGCCACCTTATTTATTTATGTTCAGATTGCTCTTAATCCCAAAGCTGCAATCCTTTATACGTTCACTTTAGAGATTTCCCCAAAAGTTGTAGTGTCTTACATAAGCACTTACATGGAACCCCCACCCCCATGCAATGCTGCCTAGAGGAAGCAGTGCATCAAACAAACAGAGACAAGCTAATAAGGCGATTTGTCAGAAAATCAACCAAGGAAATAAGAATGGTCCTGAACATGGTGCTACCTCCACCAAGTGAAAAAAAAAAATCATGGGGGTGAATACTTTAGCAAGCCGGTGCATTTTTACACTAGACTTATTTTTATTAATGTGTGATTTCTTGTTTCAGGAAATTTCTTAATTTCTGGTGAATGATGATCCTGGCCGAAGTTGCTCTGAGCCCAATGCAGTAGTTCCTGTAAGCATTCAGTGAGTGGAACATCTTGAAAATCGATGGAGAACTAGGAAGGGAGTTATTGTACAGTCCTGACCAAGCCATTTCCACATGTTTGAAAAAGTCATTTAAGGAGTTCCTGGGAGGTCAGCGTTTCAGACAAGATGCACGCAATCCCAATCATGGCTCTGAAGTACTGAGTAAACCTTCTACACTAGATTTATATAGAGAAATCAAGCAATTTTTCTCTCTCATAACTCTCATGAAATGACCTTTTTTTTTTACATACTGTATCCCAGTTAGGAAACTGGAGTCAGAGCGCAAGATCAGCAAGGATACAGCGCCCCTGGAGCAGATAGGATTAAAGGTCTTGGGTCAAGGGTTCAACAGTGGCAATTTGGAGATGCTACAGTACAGCTCGAACCCCCAAACTTCCAATCAGTAACCCAGTAACCCACAGCCTTAACCGTTTGAGCCACAACCCCCTACATTCATGAATGTCAATGTTGGACAAACTCTTTATTTCTTAATTTTAGTTCTCATTATACGCAATAAACTATACTTCACTCAATAACTGGTATTTTGGATGTGTAGGGAAAAAAAATACTACTTCATTTATTTTATTTATTAATTATAGCAAGTGTCACATCCTCCCATCCAGTTATATTGCTCTTGTTACCCAGTGGTGGTTGCTAAGTAACCATCTCCCCAAGATACTGTTACCAGACACAAATCATATTAGTGTTTTATTATTCTGATGTTTTAAGGATCAAAGTCATAAACAAGTGTCTGCCTTTCTACATTCTCCATAGCTAAGCCCAGGACGAATATTCAGGGAGGAAGTGATAAATTCTGTATGGATGTATAGACAGGATGAAGGATTATAGAACATTACAAAAGATGGCTGAGATGAGCATACAGTCCATCAGGACGATTTTAGTCTAAGCATCTAAAATCTCATGTTCTAAGCTCGATACTGTAGTGGGAATAAGACGTTTTAAAGCCAAGTCAAGATAATTTTATACTGCAATTAGATCTCAAACCCCCACCACCCATTCACACCGGAAGAATAGTTAGAAACTAGTTCAGTTACTAACAACGCCCTCTTCAGGCTTGTGCTATGACCATGGTAGGGTCCATGACACGTTGTAGAAAATGACATTAAGTTTATATTGCGTTCCTTTGGTGCTTATCACGTTTATGGCTCCCATGCAACAGGTTACAGTATGAGTTTTGTAACACAGCAACAGATGGCAGTGTTACCAAAAGACATCGTCTACATCGGTAGCTGTGCAACTGGTGTTATTCTGACCACGTGCGATGACCATGGACAGCAAGTTAGAAGAAAGAGCGAATGTGAAATTCTGGGTAACTGCTACCCAGTATGTGCCACAGAGATGTTTGATAAGATTCGCCAAGTTTACACAATGCTGTAATTAGTAGTTTGAGGTGTTTTGAAAATGTCGAAACCATTCGGCAGCTTGAACATGATGATCGTCTGAGAACAATGAATACGGAACAGTCCAGGCCATCCTCACATGTGATTTGAACATGATTTGGTGAGAATGTGATCATATGCATGAGTGGAAATTAGTGACAACATAATAGATGGATTGAGATCCTGACAGGGACGTGGCAAGGAGGTAGAACAAACTTGATAAATGCATTTTTTTTTTAATTTGACCCTGTTCCCACTGTGTTCTTAGATATTTGTAGGATGCAGTGGGGACCTCATGCTCTTTTACAGCATGTGATGGGGTCCTTAACACTGATTGCAAAAGAATAAAAGTTTTTTTTAGGTGAGATTTCAGAATTATTATTATTATTATTTTGTAGTGTACATCAGATCCACTTTTTTTCCTAATGCAGGAACTAAACTGACATCTTTCCCACTCACTCAACCTTGCTGGCTGTGATTGTACAGAACTGCACAATACAAATAATAAACAATAAAAATGAACAGAAATTCTTCAACAGTAAAAATAACAAAAAAAAAGTATATAAATTATGAAATATTTTCTTTGTAATATTGAGCTACTGTATATAAATACTGTATGTACTATGCCTGTTTGACATGAATTGAATTAATTTACTGTAAATCCTCTCATCATAATTACTTTTCCCTACATAATTAACAATAAATCCGAAATGGGAATTACATGTAAAGCAAAACAACACAGTCTCAGACTTTTGAAGAGTATTGTTTATCCTGAATAAACATTTAAAATGATTGATATTTATCACCATAAAGAATTGACCATGTGAGAGATACTTTTCTGCTCACCATGACAGTACAAGTGGTTACTGAAGTTAGAGTACTGTAGACACCCTGAACCAACCTATCCATTGTCCCCTGATGTCTCCCACTATCAAGGTGTTTCCACTTACAGAACCGCCACTCACTTTTATTTCCACCACTCACTTTTATTTTGCTTGTTTTTTTCACCTCTTTATAACTTTTATTGTTTCTAAAATCAGTAGTTCTTGTCCTAAAATTTGATGTAAAAATTAACTGGAGCTTTTGAACTGTATTTGTATGATTAGATCTGCATTGCACTTCTGCCAGATAAATGGCTTATGATATTTTTGATTTGGGTAGTGTGCACAAATCAGATACAACATACTGATTGTGGCACGGTAGATTAGCACTGTCACCTTGCGCCTCCAGGGTTTGGGTATAATTCCCGCCTCATGGTCTGTGTGCATGGAGTTTTCATGTTCCCTTTTAAAAGCTACACTCAATCCTGCGTGAAAACGCTATGGGAACATCTTTTTGTGTTGCCGGTTGTGAAGCATGTATGTATCAAACAGGCAAAAATTTTGGCTTATATAACCTCGGTCAGGTGACGTCATCTGATGAAGTGCACCTGCAGGTTATAAATAGGAGTGAACCGGAAACATTCCTCAGATCTTTTTGTCTTCAGGACTGTATTGTGTCTGCGTGTGAGTGTGCAAGCAAGTTTAAAAGTATTAACTCACCGATATGGCGGGGTTTGTTAGGAGATCCATGCATCCGCGTGATAGATCTCTTTCGGAGCGCAATCTCAACACTTTTGTTCAGAGCGCTTCGCGTGCGACTCGCATTCTTTAAAGAAAATCGCGAGCCGCAGCGCATTCCTGGGGTTAAACAGTACAGATCTGGCAGACGCGCACGAGACGGATTGCACGATGGCGTTCTTGCCGGATCAGGAAGTTTTTCCGTCCATTTCTCAAGCGCGCCTCGGCGCTTCTTGTGAATGGGCAGGAGCGACCTACACTCCTGCCTCTGCGGATACGGAGTTACTGCAGGTAGTAATGCATACGTTTGAGTATTGCATATCGTTTGGCTGCTGAAGCGGGATTTTTAATTTTTTTCCCCCCAAGCACTCAAAATTAGACGACAGGCTTCTGTCGGGTGGCCGGGGGGGCGGAGCCTCTCTCTCTCCCCTCCTTCTTTTTGGTGACCTTCATGACGAGTTAACCCTTTCATGGAATAAGCCTTATTCACCCTGTGTGTTTTCGTGCCATCGACTTCGATTTATTCAAATATCGTTGATGCGAAGGCGCAGGGTTATATGATGATGCCCCAGATAGAAGAGACGCTTGCGGGCTATCTCTCTCCTGGGACATCATCCTCTCCCTGAAAGGCCCACACTTCCCACCAGACATCTTCCATGGTGGGGAAGAGCTTTCAGGCAGCTGGTCAGGCTGGTGCTCCACTGCACACCATGGCGGTTTTTGCAGGCTTACCAGGCTGACCTGCTGAAAGACCTGCACTGGGGGGCTCTTCATGATATAGGGCCTTCCTGGAGCTACGCGAGCCACAGAAGAAGCCCTGAGGCTCATGCGCCCAGGATGAGGCATGGGGGTGGGGGTGGCTCCCCCCGGGGACGGGCACGTGGAATTCCTTTTAAGAATAAAGTGTTCTTCCTGGCACCCCCAGGAGGTCGGATGTTCTGCCACCACCAATCTCCAAGGAGATGTTAGTTCTTCGGTCATTTCCTGCCATGTTCCAGGATGCCGAACTTCTAACACCGTCCAGCCGAAGTGCTAAACTTGTGCCCCTTTCGGAGAAACTGGCAGCGTGAAAGCTACTGCCAGGTATATCTCCTT
>JAQMYJ010000006.1:24248017-24258354 GCA_030014305.1 Clarias laeviceps | reverse complement strand
ATAGCGTTTTCACGCAGCATCGAGTGTAGCTTTTGAAAGGGAACGTCTCGGGTTACTTTGCTGTAACCCTGTTCCCTATAAAAACGGGAACGAGATGCTGCGCTCCAATGCCGCACTGCTGGACGTCCTTTCAGACAAAATTGATCTGAGGAATGTTTCCGGTTCACTCCTATTTATAACCTGCAGGTTTACTTCATCAGATGACGTCACCTGACCGAGGTTATTTGATACACACATGCTTCACAACCGGCAACACAAAAAGATGTTCCCATAGTGTTTTCACGCAGCATGTCATTCCCGCTTTTTTCAGGGAACAGGGTTACAGCAAAGTAACCCGAGATGTTTTCCCTGTGCTTGGTGCGTTTTCTCCAGGTTCTCTGGATTCCTCCCACTGTGCAGATTAAGCTACCCGGAGTTCCCAAATTGGTCGTAGGCTTTGAATGTGTGTGTTAATGTTGGCCAAAGGACCTAACGAGGTCAGAAAAATCTAAATAAATACAATGGTCACCACTGGTCTCCAATGGTCATTACTAGTCTCCATGATGCATAGTTGGACTACAGAGGTTCTTATTGATGTGGTTAGTCCATACAAAGACCATACTTTCACAGCAGTGGTTGGAAAAAAGTTTTGTCAAAAATTTATTATTTTATGAATCTGTTTAGCTGAATATACAAACATTCTTCATCTCTATGTAAGATATACATGGCACCTTGCCTGGTCTGTAGGTCTGATTTGACTCCCAACACGGTCCATACTTAACTTGATCTATTTGTGGTAATATCCTCTCAGAAAGTGAGCTGAGATGGAGAGAGAGATAGAGGTTATAAAAGGTGTAAATGTCCTCCATGAAGCTAAACCCAGGCAGGCGAGAGGGCAGCAGTCGGCTGGATGAAAGCCACAGAGAAGTTGATCGGGAGAGTGGAAGAGAGCCATGGAAGCAGCAGTGAAACCCAAATGAAGCGAAAGGGACTTGTTACTGCCACCCACTCTCTGTTAGAAACACCTTCTCACTTTCTTTCTTCAGCTTAGCCAAAGCTCTCTCATATCCTGAGGGCAAACCCAACAATGTTTTTACAGATTTTCTCACACTTCGCACATTCACGGAGAGATGGTTATTGACACCATTACAAAATAAAACAATCTGGAAGATTTAACACATTGTGGGGGAAAAATGATAGATTTGCTTTAAAAAAAAAAAAAAAAAACTATAGCCACAGCTGCTAGAAACACACCTAGAGGACCGTGTGTCATAACGATATCATAAACAGACCTGCAAGTTTATTAGGTGAACCTTAATTGGGGAGAAATACGTGCATAGAATGTCCAGCTTATTTTACACTTGCTGTCAATCAATCAATCATTCAATCGATCAAGCTGCACAATTAATTAATAATTTACAAGCTTAAAGTCTATTAGAAAAGTGATGAAATAGGTCAAATATTTAAAAAATTATACGTTCTTATACATGTATAAGCTTGCAGCTGGAGTGGAAGAGGATGACCCGGTCTGGGGTCTGAATTGCCCTGGACAATGAAAACACTTTGTTTTATTGCACTGTATTGGATTGAGTAGTATATTAAAGTATAATGCATTACAACAAAGTAAAGTAAAGTATTGTGTAGTGTAGTCAAGTATACCGTAGTATATTGCTATAGTATGCAGTATACTATAGTGTGGTCCAATATAGTACAGTACAGTATGGTATGGTGTAGTGTACTATAGTACAGTATAGTGTAGTACATTATAGAATAGTGCAATTCACTATGTTGTAGAGTAGTATAGTTCATACTTATATTGTGTAGTGTACTATACTATAGTCCAGTATAGTATAGTACAGTACTGTACTGTCTTGTATAGTGTAGTATATTTCAGTATACCATAGTGTAGTCAAGTGTAGTACAGTTCAGAATTGTATTGTACAGTGTAGTGTACTATGGTATAGTTTAGTATAGTACAGTACTCTATAGTGTTGTGTAATATACTATATAATGGTGAAATACACTATAATAGGGTACAGTATTATACTAATACAGTATGTTACTCTAACAATAATATTTTAATATAGCACAGTATAGTATTGGGTAGTATAGTGTAGCGTCCAATATTTTATAGTGTGGTACAAGATATAGTACAGCACTGTATTGTATTGTATAGTGTAGTGCACTATTCTACAGTATAGTGAGGTATAGGACAGTATAGTGTTATAGGAGTACACTATAATATAGTGCATATAGTAGAGTATAACCAGTATGGCATACTGTAAAATACTCTAGTATACAACTGTACTATATTGTATATAATAAAGGATGCTACAGTATATTCAAATCTGGAATAATACATTACTGTGCTGTATAGTGCACTATAGTACTAAAGTACAGTGCAGTATAGTGTAGGACATTACTGTATTGTACAGTCTACTATGGATACTATAGTATAGAAATAGTGCACTATTTGTAAAATATTGTATATTGTACTATTATTTAGTATAGTGTAGTATACCATTATATTTTTGAGTTATATACTACAGTATAGTGCAGTATAGTATATTATATCATTTCCTGCAGCAAACCGCTTAAAAACTGAATACTTCTTGTTAGCACTCCCATCCAGGTATACAGTAACAATAATTAGGCTTAGGGAAGAACTGTCGAAAGCATATACTTTGCAAAGTGAGTGTGGCTTAAAAGTGCTTATATGTTGCGGGTTAACGTGACCTTGATTGGAGCCAGGTGTGTGTAATTATGGTTAATGTAATCTGTAGATTCTGTGTTTGTAGCTGAATGCTGCTTATGGTTGCATTCTTCACTGACTTTAAGTTAATAGTGAATAGCCATTCAGTATTAACTTAAAAGATCTAACTGCAATAATGTCAGTGCTTTGTGATGAATGATAAATGATGGTGTGCCTATTGGCCTTATAGCTAATAGAAGAATATAATGTCCAGTACTTTTAGACTGTCAAACATCAAACACTTTGGAAGATTGGAAAAAGGCCAGGGACGGTTTTGGCGATTTTTTTCTGTCCTGATTGCATGAACCTAAAGCGACTGTAGCCTCAGATTCCTGTTCTTTGCTGACAGGAATAGATCCCAGTGTGGTCTTCTGCCATTTAATCCATCTGCATCGTGTTTCACAAAACATGTTGTGCTTTCTGAGATGCTCAGCACTGTTGTCGAGTGGCTGTTTGAGTTACTGTAGTGTTCCTGTCAGACTAGACCAGTATGACCTCTCTCTCTCTCTCTCTCTCTCTCTCTCTCTTTCTGTCTCTCATATCAAAAATTGATACTCTCTTATTCATTTCACACTCTTTGGATTTTATTCCCTCCTTACCAGTCTATGGTGAACTCTGTTTGTAAAAATAAGCTCAAGAGATCAACAGTTTATAAAATACTTCAACCCACCTGTCTGGAACTAATAACCATGCTACCATCAAATTACTGCTGTTTCTTATTTATTATAATAAATATTTTGTTTGAAGGTGACATTTTCCTTTTAAAT
Organism: Clarias laeviceps; assembly: GCA_030014305.1. Classification (NCBI taxonomy): domain Eukaryota; kingdom Metazoa; phylum Chordata; class Actinopteri; order Siluriformes; family Clariidae; genus Clarias; species Clarias laeviceps. Next base: position 24,254,856 of record JAQMYJ010000006.1, on the reverse strand, counting down.
GTTGCTACATTATTTTTCTTTTATCTCAAACCTGTTCGAAAATGTAAAATGACTGCACAAAGGAATAATGAGAAACAATAAGATAAAAATGAAATAATTTAACTTGAAACGAATGCTTACAATGTAGATAATATAGTCAGGTGAATTAATTGCATAAAAACACTTTTTTTTCTTCTCATCCAGACAAGATTAAACTGGAATTGTTCAGACACCATGAAATATTTCCTCATTCAGTAGGTGTGAGTGTTAGATCTGTGTGGGTGTGAGTACAGACTGCTGTTAGACAGTATCAGTGCTGTCTTTGTGCCAAACTTTGGAGTGTTTTTCCAAATTCGATAGTTGGTAGTGCCATTATGTCAGCACTTATGCAGCGATTCAACAACCTTGCACTTGGAATATTTGAATTGGTTTTATTGAATTAAGCAATATTATTTTGCCTTCTGCAGAAACCTACAAAATAGGGTTTGCCTATTATAGATACGATAATAAAATACAGACTTTAAAATGTGATAGTTTTGTTTGCTTTAATAGATTTTATGTGCAGAGCTGGGTAAAATGAGTGGGCCTAGTCTGCATCGATTGCCACTGGGAGATACATAAGGCTTAGGGTAAAAAAACACCAGCACAACTGAGAGGTTTTGCTTCTACCTGGAACGGACATGTGTGCAACTATTTTTTTTTTTTTTTATTCAACATGACTGGTGTGTTTATTATTTGGGAATATTAATTAGTGAATTATTAATTAGTGCACTTTGGAACAGTGCATTACACTGATTAGTAAATATATCCAAACTGTAACTTTTGTAAGAAAGATAAGCTTTTAAAATTTGTTATTCTAACTAAAGATTTAGTTTAGTATTTAGTATTAAATGTGACATGCAGGTGTTATTGTCATAAACTGTGACATCCTAATAGGTTTTAATATGCAAATAGGGAATAGTATCACCAGTGAAATTGTTTTTTGTCTGATGAGGATGCAAGTGTAAAAAAAAAAAAATTTCTGCCATTGACTTTTTTAATGAAACTAAAATATAGAGCAATTCATCATTCACTGAAAAGTAAAACATATGCTTACAATAGATTTAAGGAAAGAAAAAAAACATAGTATGAGACAGAATATCACATGTAACATTCCAAAACAGCAAAAAATTACTTACAATATCAATTGTATACACTTTTCCCTTTTTTTTTTTAAATAAATAAATAAAAAGTGAGCAGTCACACCACATGACTATCACCGGACGTAATTGAGATTTTGAAATACACGCATACATATATAGAAACACACAAACACCTTCTCAATCCTTAAATTCACAGCTGGGGGATGATAAAGATCTCCTAACAAGGATTAAAAATGCTAACACCTTAAACATGCACCATAAGACACCAAATCCCAGGAGTGGAACCGAGTTCAGCTGTTGTATTTCATTGTTGTACTTCAAAAAAGTGTAATTTTGCTATATTTCTTTAGTTTGGTCTTAATATGTTTAAAAAGTAGCATGTTTTTTTTTTACATTCCTTTGAATACTTTGACATATTGAGACAGGAAATTTTATATTTTTTTCCACCCTTGAATAGTCAAGATGATGAAATCTCACTGCACTGATTCCTTCAACAAGCCTTTTCTTTTAAATTAATTCATCATAAAAACAAGTAAGTAAGCACACACACACACACAGGCAAACATGCACTGTCTTCCATTACCCCTTCCCTCACTGGTCCATACCTGAAACACACTGTCCTGTGAACTAAAACGAACAGTAACAGTAATATTATAAAGTAAATGTGGTGAGAAATTTAATATCAACTGCATGAATTAAAAAAGTTCACTGAACAAATATAATGTTGAACTTGGAAACCTTTTTATGCCTCATATAATGGGGATAATTTCCTCCTGCACCCAGAGACCACCTTTAAACTAGAACACTGAGCTTCCATGAGAAAATAATCAAATATGGTGTCAGAATATCATTTTTTTAATACATCCTGAGACATTGAACATAATTAGGTTACTGGAAGGTTTCAAATATTTGTCCTGAAGGAGGGAAGTCTGTATTTAAACTTTATACCCAAATATCTGGAATATGTTCACACTCTGCTATAATTCTGGCCTCTTTATATTTTATTAAATGTCAGTTAATTATCATTCTTACTCACACACGAGAGCTATGAAATAGAGAAGTTTGAGTGAAATAATGGAACGGGTTTGACTTTTTAATGATGTGATCATTTGTTTGGTGATATGTGATAATGCTTGCATGTTTGTTGCACAAATTTTTAGCTAGATAATTTAGTCTGAGAAATTAGAAATTGCCCAAGCTCTTGAGGAAGCCACTTTCGAGTCCAGTGTTTAAATGAATTGTTCACTTACTAATTTAGTGCCACTTCCCGTTTCCTCAAACTGACAGGAAGACTTTGCATAGATATGACTGATTTTATTTTGTTTGTTTAATGAGCATTGATCTGTTTTGTTAAGAATGCAAAACAATTCAAATGAAAAAAAAAATGCACTTAGTAGTTAGTACTTAGTATATATTTTATGATTTACTGTATTATTGTGTTAATAATAATAATAAAATTCACACCTAAAACACAAACAAGCAGCGTAGAAGAGCATACAGTTATATATAAGAATATTTTTTATATTGTATGTTGCACTCATTTTGTTATGTTTTAACTTGCATTATAAAAAAAAAAAAAAAAAGAAATCTTGTTTGTAAGTACAATATACAGTATGTATTTTGTGTATGTTGCCTTATAAACCTGTAGACCTGGTAGCATGTGACATGATACCAGTCAAAACCGCAGGCAGCAGAAGTGTGTGTGTGTGTGTGTGTGTGTGTATGGGGGGGGGGGGGGGGATTTTTGGCACTAGGTGCAGCTTTATATGTTCACAAAAAATGAAAATATTTCAGTTGAAAAAAATTAACAACTGCACTGGCACTGGAGACTCCTTCAATAACAGTTAACCATTGTTTTGAAAAATAAACAAAAGCAATACAAAAAAAAACATTATATTCATTATTATACGGTTTATATTTAATATATTTTTGTTTAGCATCTGTTGTTCAGATGCTTATTGCTACTATAGATGTGATAATGTTTTTTTTTTTTACGAAAAATGACTTAATACTCTATAAACTTGTGAATTTGTCCAATCAGTATTGAGAATTCAGTAGCACTGTAATGTAAATTGCAGGTCATTATTATTCATCTACTCAAAGTATATTTAATTAAAAACTTGATCAGGCAGTTTGAAAGTGGACCCTGGTTTCCATCTTGTTACAGAAATGTAACCCAGAGTTCAGACTTTGCCTTCAAAGTCCCACACCTTTTTTTTTTCTCCTTCTTCCAGACCTGAGTCACGCTCGGCTTCACCTTACACTTCCTCATGCTGACTGAATGCCAAAAGTGTCAGTTTAAAGCCACATTTGGCTGATTTGAACTTTTATTAACATTTTACCAGAGATCAAAAGATCGAGTGAATAAAAAGCCATTTCATACACAGAATCATAATTTATACTTGACTCATATTCACAAAAATAATATGACATTAACTTTATGCATTACAGTGAAAGATAAGGATGGTTCTTTCAATCTGAAACAAATGATGAGAATATACCATAAAAAATATCTTCCACCTGGCAGGAAGACTGAATATTTTAATGCTAAAACGTACGATATGTAAATGTATAAACTACTGCAATACATTAGCCTTAGTGAAATGAAATGAAGGCAGAGTTTGCAAAGAAATTCTCTGTGTCAGATGTGACTCCTCGAACAGTTGCTATTTATACAATTTCTTAAGGCTTTATTCGAAATATGTTCTAATTGTACAAAAAAATTTTCATGTTGTGGCCATTTGGTCAAATTCGCACAGACGTTTGGTTCTAAACAGCTCCAAATTCTGCATTAACTAAAATGATGGTTATATATATATATATATATAAATATATATATATTTTTTTCCTTATTATTGTGTGTTTTTATTGTTTGTTACTGTGTCTACAGCTATTTTAGGATTATACAGCCCTTTGGGCAACTGTGTGGTGTTTAAATGTGCTTTTTAAATAAGATTTGACTTGACTTAGAAGTTTATTATAATGATAAAAAAAACAGCTGAAATTGTTGAAATTGCAATATTATTATCTAGAGACATAAACCAGAATGTATCCAGGTTTGTGTAAAGTTGATTTGTCATAATGTCTGCTACAATGTGCTCTAAATGGAACTTAAGATGGATAAAAGGTGAGCTGCTATTAATAAATTGGGTAAATGAGGGTTAAACAGGAAACAGGTAAAGTCAGTAATCAGGTGAGTGAGAGTGATGTAAAATCCGGGCTGGATTTGGATCTGGAATTGCCATGGCTACTGGAGACAGAGAAATCTAAATTGTGCTACTTTTGTGCATCTCTGAAATCTTTTGTGCATCTCATTAACAAATACTAATTACCTGGATTACTGGATTTTTCCTGGACATCTTCCGGTTAAGTTGTTGATGATAAAATTCAGTTTGACTATATGTTCCAGTACATTAAAGGCCCTTTTTATATGAATGCTTCCAAATCAATGGTATTTTCCTTCTTGATCATGGTCATGGAGAATCCTGGAGTCTATCATGGGCCGCACCCTGAATGGCACCAAACATGTTCATGTTCACATCTTTCATTGTTCACATCTAGGGGCAATTTAACGCATCCAGCCACCTAATTGAATGTTTTTTTTTTTTGTGGGAATGCAAAAGAAACCCAGATAGACAAAACCAAATGCTACAAAGAGAACAATATAAGCTTGAAGAGATTGTCAGCAATGCTACTGTAACATGTGGCTAGATTTACGATCCAGACACATGTGCTCAAGGTCAAAGAAGGATAATCCATCCTTTAGGAACTTATTGGCATGACTTTGCAAGACAAGAGGGCAGGGACGGTGGGACAATTTTCTTGAGAGGGGGTCCTGGATTTTTAAAGTGACTTTACAATATCACATGAGAGGGAGTGCTGGATATAGCACGGCTGTGATGCAGTTGTAGTCATGAGGGTGCAGCCTGAATACTGAAGATATCATAGCTGTGGTGATATCCAGGACTACAGAACAGCTTTGAGCATGATATTGCTTTTATACTGTACAACCGTGCCACAAACAGTTGTGGTGGTGTTTCCATCTATTATCTCCAATCGCACTGTTCGGTCGGAACTACTGTAACTGTTGATTAATTGTAATTGAACAATTCAGTATTTTTTACCGCGTACGTAAAAAGTTGTGTAAGACCTCCACACTCAGGTTGAATGCTCTTCTATTTAAAAGTCTTTCTGAAATATATCCGAAACAATCCTACACCATGTCCCCAAAAATCCTGTTCCTTAGCAACTGTTTTTTTTTTTCTTCTTTAACTCTTTGTGTCATGATCTCAGATGCAAAACGGTACACGAGAGCAACATGCATGTTGCCTAAAAAGTGGAAATTCTTTCTGCTCTTATCTGTAACTCACTATGGTTTTGATGCATTCTCTTTGTTTCTTTTTGACAATCTTTATATTCACCTACAGTAATATTGTGTTTTAGTGTGTGTGTGTGTGTGTGTTTGTGATGGCTGAGATTCCCCAGAGACACAGGAGATGAAAACGAGCAGGATCAGCACACGTGCCTCTACATTCTCTTTAATATGCGCAGGAACCCACGTGGATTGGCTGTAAAAACTCGAATGAATAATTGATGCGCTGTGGTGGCACAAAGCACTTTCTTTTAGCTAATTGGATTTAAAGACAGAGCAGGATAAAATATTATTATGCAGTGTGTGTGCACAGTGAAATTGTTTGAAAGGTAGAGTAATAGCATCCTCCCTTCCACCCATCTCATTAATCTGCCTCGCCGCATTGTTAGACGTGGAAATGGTTGAGGTGGAAATATAAACTCGACATGTCATCACCATATAGCGCGACACACTTCCTTTAACCGGCGACCTTGTTTTGCGTCCAATTTACACCAGCTTATGACTAATTGAGGCTTTATCTCTGCCCGCGCATTTGTTGTCTGCTAGAGACTTTTGTGGCTCTTGGCATGACCCATGTGAGTATTCAGCTTTAGAAACAGCGGGCCATCAAAGCACTTAGCTGTAATGTCTTGGAATTAACTTTGTTAAGAAAAACAGCCTGGAGAGGGCTAGGGACTACATCTCTGCAATTCCCGCAGTCTGAAACGCCTGGCCACAGGATAATGAGACTGACAAAGAGAGATGAGTGTAGGAGGGTGGAGCGAATGCCAGAGTCTGGAGAGTGTCACATACAGTAGTGCCAAGTAGAAGGATGATCAACATGACTGCTGGCTTGATTCTTTCTGTCTCTCTTTCTCTATCCTGGCAACCGGAAGCTACTTGGTTATGAGCTGACATAAAAATCCATCAATTAGGTTTATTTAGAAATTCATTAAATTATTTGATTAAATTATTATTTTTATTGCATATTATGACATACATTGTGGCACTGTGGCTTAGTGGATAGCACTGTCGCCTTGCACCTCCAGTTTTTCATCCCACAGTCCAAATGCATACAGATTAGGCTAATGGCCGTCCCCAAAAGTGTGTGAATGGGTGTGTGAATGTGTGTGTACAGTATGTCTGTGTGCCCTATGCAGCCTGTCTGACCTTGTAAATAAACATGGTGGTGGTGGACAGTCCTGAGTCTAGACGATGAGTGAGTGAGAGCTTATGACCAGTGTTGGGTGTAGTTAGTAGTTAGAAAGTACTTGGTTTACTTTTTTGATGTAACGAGTAATCTAACGCGTTAGGTCCGCCATTTAAGTACTCAGTTATTTAGTTATTTTTTCAAAAATGTAATCCGT
>JAQMYJ010000006.1:24175064-24205730 GCA_030014305.1 Clarias laeviceps | reverse complement strand
AGCTGTAAGCCATAATCATCTCAATTATGACAAATCACGGCTTGAACTATCTTGCTTTGCATGTAATGAGTCTATCTTATAGTGTATATTAGTTTCACCTTTTAAGTTGCATTACTGAAATAAAATGAGAATCTATGGAGCATTGCCAAGAGAAAGGTGAGAGACATGAGACCAAACATTGCAGAAGAGCTGAAGGCCTCTATTTGCACGATATTCAAATTTTTCGAGTTTCACCTGTATATACACACATCACTCACTCACTCATCATCTACTGTTTACTGCTTTATCCTGAATACAGAGTTGCAATAGGCCTGGAGCCTATTGTAGAAGATTCTCTCACAGGGCGCACACACACACACACACACACACACACACACACACACACACAAGCTCATAGCAAACGCGAATTAGCCTAATCTGCATGTCTTTGTATGACTGTGGGAGGAAACCGGGAGAACATGCAAATTCCATGCACACAAATTCAAGGTGGGAATCGAACCCAGGACCGCTTGGAATTTAATTAATAATAATCATAAGTGCATTTAAAAAAATGTACAGCGCCATCTGTTGAATTTTGGAATTAACTAAAATTTTTATGTGTTATTGTGAAGTAACTGGAATGAAGGCGTGAGTTGCGTTTATTTATTAAGTAGATTTCAATTGCACACTCATAAGCGCGTATTAAAAAATGTACAGCGCCATCTGTTGAATTTTGAGATGAACTAATGATTTTTTTCAAGGTTGATTTTTTTATCTTATAAGGGTGTTTTCTATTTAAATTTCAAAGTAGTATATCTTTTCCAGTGCGATGAAACAAAGCCTATATATGTTACCTCAAGCTCGGCCAACAAAATGATTTTTTTTATAAATAAATAAATACATTCAGTAGTTTTTACGTGATGCGTGCACAAACAAACAGACGGACAAAAAGTCCTAAATCTTGATACGTTCTATTTTACTCATCATGCTGTACATCCCCCAAATATTTTTTCGCAAATGTTTTTTATCAAAATCATTTAATATTGTGGAACAGAAAGAGTCACTCTTGTTCTTTCTTTTTCTCCAGTACTACGTTTTCTTTGTACAGGATGCCCCAAAAGCCTCCAAACACGGGGGAAATCATATCTTTCCTTACAAAGCGTCCGCCACATGATTGCCATTGCTTTGCACGCACACACACACTCGTCACTGCTCATGATGAATGCATGTTGACACACCTGGTGTTATGCACATGACTGCTTAATTATATTCACTTCCTCTACAGTATGCACTGAAACGTTTGCGACACCCTGTAGATTCTTCGGAAAACCCAATCCTCACTCTATATACTGTTTACCTCGAACTCTTCACCGCATTTCAGCAGCACAATAAAGAAACTAGATTGGAGTCTCTTCGGCGTGCAGTAAACATGACACGGGCCTCCGCAGAACACCAACACAGGTGACTTATTTTGCGTTCTCGTTCTCAGCCAGGCGATATCCTTCATGCGGTGTGTGCATTGTGCCATCCATTCCGTAGCTCTGTCTTTCTCTGCCTCACTAAATGCATGTTTCATCTCGCAGCGTAATTTGTATTAATGCATTCGAAATGATGAGAGTAAATGCTTTGCCGCACTTTAATTTCTTAACTTGACAGTTTTATGTATAACATCCCACACTGCCCTGACAACAGCTGTAATTACAGCGGGGAGCCGGTGTGTTTACGACGCGCTCAGAGGATGAGATGTACCGGGGCTAGCGAAATCCTCACACTGTTAGCAGATCTCATCTCGCATTTGCTAATCGACGCATTACGCGTAATGGGCAGAGATTATAAAGTCATACAGAAAACAGCTTGCAGACATGCGACACAATCGAGATCACGATGGCGCACAGCTTTAATCCTGTTCCGAGATGAAATATTATCTATATTAGCTTTATGAGAACGAACAAGCGAATAGTTGCATTATTCATTAAGAGCAGTGTACCCATAAGGCTACATAAACCCTGCATAAATGTTAAGAAGTGTTAGGGAAAAGACTCCAGGCTTCAAATATCATAAAGCCTGCTTTCTTCATTTTGTCAATAATTTGTCAACGTAATAAGTGATGCGCAGTTCCGTGAATGACCACTAGGCTTCGGAAGTGAAGTCAATCCTCACAGAGCCCCATGTTAAACTTTACAACAGAGATAAAAAAGTTTACAGCCTGGTACAAGATAAAAAAGGTTTTGGTTTCCAAAGTGAATTTTACTCACTTATCTTTTTGCACCACATTATCCTGTATTCAGGGTCATGCAGGGCCTCGAGCCTCTCCCAGGAGACTTAGGGCATGAGGTGGGACTTAGGGTATACAATTCACCCTGGAGGTGAATTTTATTTTCATAGAATTATGCATAATTAGGGGTGTGAGCTTGACACAGGATGACGTGTAGGGTGCGGATAACAGAGTTCAATCAAATGCACAGTAACGCTAGAGTATGAATTAATGTTAGCCACTATAACATTTTAACTAAGCTAAAGCTAAGCTAGCTAGCTTTGGTAACGGAGCTAACTAGGTGCACAATAACATAAATGGGCAAAAGGGGCCAACCAACAGCCGGGCACGGTTAGTTTGGCCCCTTTTGCACATTTATGGATTAACTGGGGTTTAGGCGAAGTCAGCTCCTGCCAAGATCAGAGCTCCAACATTTGGGCTTCAAAGTCCGCTCTTCAGAAAACCTGTGGGCGGCGTCACAAAGGGTTTATCCATGTATTACATACATTCTGTGGTTGGAGCAGTGCAACAATGCGAATGTTACTACACAAATAGTTATTACACGGTTGTGATGGGGTTATGGATATTTTCTCCGGTTCATGAGTGAGTGATAAAATCCTATAATAATGCTTTGATGCCGTAATAACAGCTGTGTATTTAGTTTTGAGCCTAAATTAGATAGATAGAATCAGCTCACTAACTAGCCAGCAACTGCAGATATAAAAAAATATGAAGGTCGCTGTAACCTTGGAGATGAGATTGTTTGGCCTGGTTGTAGTTCTAAAGGCAGAAAATTAAAAGAATTTGGGTTGGTTGTAAGACAGTTAAAGGTGACCTATTATGCAAAATCTACTTTTGAGTCATTTCTAGACATTCAGATGGGTCTCCACTGTGTGCATACGAAAAAAAAATAAAAAATCCCTGCATTTTTTTATTTTGGCCAGGTTTTAAACAAGCCAATTATATTTGCCCCTAATGTGACATCATATGAGAAGAAACCTCTCCTCTGGCTTGTTGCTCAGGTCTAATGTTCTCTAGAGGGGTGTGGCTTAGCTAAATAAATACTCATTTATAATCACACACATTGCAGAAGCTCTGAGACCTGTATTGTTATAGACATACTAAAATACGGGACCTTTAAAGTGGGACATCATGGTGACGTATTGGCAATTTTTTTTTTTTTTATTCAAAATTTGACTTGGTTGGCTGATTGGTCGGAAGGTTACAAAAAACAAAAAAAGCACTTAACATCACTTGGACTTTTCTGAACTTTTTCTTTTAACCTAAGAATATAATAGCACTCGGAGCGCCGTTGTGAACAAAACAGTCCAAACAGACCAAAGTGCACTTTTTAAAAGCAGGCAATTCTCAAGACACTAAACACTGATATAAAGCACTGGCAGGAAAAAATAAAGTGGCGAGTGTGAAAGCAGCCTATGCAATAAGTTTCCTGGAAATTGTTGTGTTATCTTGACAATTAAATTGAGTAGAGCAGACTTTATGACAGCTGACTCCTGGTGGAATAAGCCTTAATTATATGGTTTTTTTTTTTTTTTCCAGTTCCAGACATGAACCTGAGACAAGGGAATGACCAGAATATTTTCTACGAAGCATTAACACACTCAGATCTGGTTAAAAACTCATTCCAGACTTATTCCCTTTCTGCATTCATAAAGCGCTCCACTCTTCTCTTCTGGAAATTCTTTCCACTAGATTTTGTAGAGTTCATTCACCTACAAGTGCATTCCCAATCTCAGGCATTGTTTTCGGGATGTCAAGGAGTCTCCAGTTCCACTTCATGGTGAAGTTAAATTCAGTCAGGGCTCTGTGCTCTCGCACTCCAACCTTAACACACCAAGTCTTCAGGTAGCTACTGTAGTTTTGTGCGCAGGGATGTTGTCGCCCTGGACCAGGTTTGATCTGTTTTTTTTTTCCAGTGAATAGAAATTCTGAATCTACACCACATGGCAAAGATTTATTATTATTTTTTTAATATATAGTGTATATTTAAATGTAAAAATAACAGCATTGCATACACACTCTTAGTCAGATTGGCTTTTTTAATTAGTCAGCGCTCATTTTCCCTCTTTTTACACTGCTAATGATGAGTGCACAGGAAAAAAAAAGTCTACAGTAAAAGTGCAATACTGTGTGAAACAGCAATGCTATGAACATATTACAGAAGCATATGGGCTTTCGCCATAAGGAGATTGGTTTTATAGTCCCTGACCGAATTGAACATCAGTGTAAAGAGAAAGTAGAATAATTTATTAAATCGTTTAAAGATTGAAGGAATTTATCTTCATAACACTTTTCCCTACTCATTCTAGCATTTCAGATTTTGAAATAGTTTGGGAAAGGAGCTCCTACTGTTGATATAGATTCAAAAGAATAATCCAAAGATGATTTTTGACCTTTGTGAATACGTAAGCGTAAAATGAAGGATAAATCAATGTACAGGTAGCAGAAGAGAGTCCCGGAGAGAGAAATAGATACAATCTGTATGAGTTTTGAGCTCAGCTCAAAGGCTAGCACTGTCGCTTTGCACTTCCAGGGTCCGGGTTCAATCCCCAGCCGGGTTCGATTCCCACCTCTGGGTCTGTCTGAGGTTACATATTCTCCCCGCGCTCGGTGAGTCTCTTCCTGGTACTCTGGTTTCCTCACACCGTTTAAAGACATGCAGATTTGGCTAACCGGTGTTCCCAAATGGCCCATAGTGTGTGAAAGTGTGTGAATTTGCCCTGTGATGGATTGTACCCCGCCTCATGCCCTGTACACAAGCTGTATAGACGATGAGTGAGTGAGTTCCATCTCTATAATGATCAATATCACATGAGAGAGAGAGTGCTGTTGTACTGAATATCAGTTTAGCTGGGATGTGGTCCTAGTCATCAAGGGCGAAGGCTGAAAAACTGTGACTGGCGGAGCTGATGACTGACAGTTAGTGTAAATAACAGGGGTGAGAGCGGTTCTAAATTCTTACCGGTACTGTATAACTGAGCACTGAAGAGAATAAACCATGGAGGTGGTGGACAGTCCTGAGAAACTTTCACCATTTACGTTATATTTCCAATTATTTCACTTTAGCATTAGTTAACTTCTGCGGTTTCAGGGTTGAGTCCCAATGTAGCAGAACAACATGGATGATTCGGAGGTGATTCAGAACGACTTAGAAGCGATTACTAAGGAGACAGTGTGTTGTTTAACGTTATCAGATGTGTGTTCTCCAATCAAATCCCTCAGTCGGAACTAACTGTTTTATAATTACAGTTATATTATGTCTAAGGAAATGGATTTTACTTTACAGTTTGTTATGCATTAATACGTTGTTGTTGTTGTTTCCATGGTAACGGTTCATTCATAGAGATGTGTAAGATGGACACTGGGCGTAATCTAAACCTAATACTAAGTTGATTTTCAGTAAAATTATTATTTTTTGCCTGTAATTATTATATAATTGTTTAGAATTATTTCTATGAGATTTAAAGTGGTATTTGAGCTCAAAGTAAAGCAATAATTTTAGCCATAATAATAATAATAATAATAATAATAATATTTAAGCATTTCACTGCATATCGTACTGTGTATGACTGTGTATATGACAAATGAAATTTTAATTTGAATAATAATAAGAAGAAGAATAAGAAGAATATGAAAGTGTCTATTCAGCATAAATTCAAAGCTTTATGTTAACAGTTTATTTATAATATTATAGATTGACTATCAATTGATCAGTGGGAACTGTTAATAAATTTGTTTATGAATGCTTTGTGTTATTATTTACATATTCATAGTTCAAAATAGATATAACCTTCAAAGAAAATGAAGCCGGCAAAAAAAAAGAAAAAAAAAAGTTTTGCACAATTGCCCGCATGTTGATTAAGAAGAGAAGGTCAAGCAAACTTCCTTGCAGCGTTTCAGCCTTGATGTATTATAAAAGAAATATTTTAATACCATCTCGAGCATCCCGTCGAGAGGAATGAATGAAGGCTTAGTATAACGCATTAGACTTAATGACAAGATTTGTGCCGATGAATAAAATATCAGCCTCATCTGCGAGTATGGTGAGCTAAAATCACGGGCACAAACGAGGACGTATTTTAAATCAGGATGTCGGTGGGCGACGTTTGTGTTCAGGCACCTGATTTGCAAAGTAGCGACGTAATGAAAACAAAGCAGCGCACGATGAAACAGGAGGAGGTGTTTTGTGTACTTCTGTATTTCTCTGATGAGTCGATATTGAAGGTGATGCACGATGAAAGGTTTTTTTTTCTTTCTTTTTTGCATGGACCTGATTGGTATGCAGAGCAATTCCCATTCAGAGAGACTTCTGTTCCACTCTGCCTCCTCCCTTCATTTAATTTCCTTTTATAGATCCGCTACTTTAAATTAGAGTAAGCCGAGAGGAGTTTTTAGTTTTGCCCACGCATCATCACGCAGAAATGCAAATTGACCCCTGAGACTCGATTCAATTTCGAATTGATCCAGCTCCTGGAAACTGTCATTAATGCCAATGCTGGGACAGTTTTAATTGCTAACACGCAGATTAGCATTGGATTTTCTTTCCCGGCCGTCATCGCGTGAGACACACCGCCAAACCTGCGCAATTACCGAAGACTTAAAAGCACCTGACAATGTATTTTTAAGTCGGCAATTTTCTTAATTGCGGCTGTTGAAAAAAGGCTTCTAGGAAGTGCTTTACACGGAGCCATGGATTTAAGGGGTCAAAAAGAGGAAAGAATTCTACTAAAACCTCATTTAGGCTAAAACATGGTAATTCACTTACACATACTTAACTAATGGCAATTAAAGGGGGCGGGGGAGTAGTATTAGTAGTAAGTAGTATTAGTATTATGAAAACAAGCATTATGTACACCCGCTGGCCACTTCATTAGGTACACCTTGCTAGCATTGCGTTAGACGCCATTTAATTTTTCACGGTACAGATCCAACAAGGTCCTGGAAACATTCCTTAAAGATTTTGACATGACAGCATCATGCAGTTGCTGCACATTTGTTGGCAGCATGTCCATGATAAGAATGTTCCATTCCACATCATCCCAAAGGTGCTGCATTGGATGGAGATCTGGTGATCTTTAAGAATCCAGATAGAGATGATTTGAGACATGTTGCATTATCCTGTGGTGATAAAGGGATAGATGTGGTCAGCAACAATGCTGAGGCTGAGTAGTACAATACTGGTAGGCTGAGTTAAATCACCTTTCTTCCCCATTCTGGTGCTTGGTTTGAACTTCAGCAGATCGTCTTGACCTCGTCTGCATGGCTAAATTGGTTTATTTGCCGCAAAGTGATATTTGTTTTAACAAGCAGTTGAACAGTGTACCTAATGAAGTGGCCTGCTTTGAGTTTGCACCATTTGCCACTTATGTCATTATGTTTCGATAAGCTTTTTCCAATAACCTTGTTAAAAGTCCCTTATAATACATATTACCAGTAACCGACTAGTAACTGAGTGAAAGAAAGAATCAGTTACTGTAATATAAATAAGACAACAACTGGTAATCAATTCAGTACTTTTGGAAAATACCAAAGAAATCAACAAAGCCCTATAAAGATTTCAGAACACAATTAAAAAGCTCACGGCCAGGTGCTAAGTGGGACCTCTGGTGGTTCGGGGTGAAACTGTCTTGTAAAAAGCATGACATACACACGGTTTAAAAATGCTTAATTTCAGCTTTAAACTCTTTAGATCCCTACATTTCTGAATGAAAAAAAAAAAATCAAATAAATCTCATTGTTTTACTGCACTGTTTGCTCCTTTGCCCCATGTAGTGCTTTTTCTTCATTTACTAAGACCTGGTGTATGTTGTAACCGTATGCACTTCTCGTGCTCATCTTGCTTTCTTATTTACTTGCCCGGGGGTCGAGTCCGTCATGCTGCAAGCCATCATGCTAACATTCGTTCATCTATTTCTCTTGCACAGTCCACACATGCTCGTTTATTCAAACGGAGCGACTGCCAGCGGATGGAGTGTCTGTGAAATGATTGCTTCATCGCTAGTACAGAGAGTATGAAATAAATAAAAATAAAGAGGTGGAACAAGATGAAGGAGGAAAAAGCAGAAGTGATCGACAGCTGATAAAGATACAAAGTTAAAAAGTGCTTTTTTGCCCAACATGATTTAAATTAAGCTCAGAGATCCAAGACCTCCAATTTGCATTTGAGTAAGAAGTCCAATGAATAAGCAATCAAAAAAAACCTTGTGTGCTCATTATTCACTTTGTGAATACAATTGTTATCATTTGATATCATTATTAATACAAACACGGAAAACCGCTCTGTTTCGATGTGTAATGAGGTGTACGAGTTTACTCCTATTTATGTCTGTTTTCAAGAATTCATGTTAAGCACCTGTCTAACCCGAGTTATGCAACTTTTCCTGCATAAACAGACAGAATTTTTTACCTTAAGTTGCAGATTTTGCAAAGTTCTCTCTGTAAATGAACCCTTGTTTACACCCTTTATAAAAGTATAGAAGTAAACAAAAAAGAAATTACCCCAAAAAAAAAAAAAAACACTGATGTATTATTATAAGTTGTGGCGCTTTATGATAAAATCCCAGAGCTGCCAGATAGACCTTTATAATTTCAAGGTCTTGATGAGTAGATCTTTTTTTATTTCAATATGCACTAAAGCAGAAGACTTTAAAAGGGGTCTTTGACCCTGTTTCATAAGTAAACAAGACTGAAAAAAGATTTTGACAGAATTTAATAAATCATTTCTATCAAGCACCGAGAAAAAATATACAGGTAGATAAACAGGATTCAAATTGAGAAGTATTTTCCCCCTCTCCTAGATAAAGATTATGGAGCTTATATATAATAAAAGTCTTTAAATGAAATGTTTGTGATTTATTTTCTACATTATAAAACAATACTTGAGATACATACAGCATTAGGTCATTAAGTAACAACAACAACAACAACAATCAATTGTTATTTTAAGACATGAAGATCAGCTGTTCTGGAACAGTTCATGTCAAGTCAAGAGCATTTGTAAAACCCATCAGTCACCATGATGAAACTGTCTTTAATGAAGACCCTCCCAGGAAAGCAAGACCAAAACTGACCTCTTCTGCAGAGGAGAAGTTCATTTAGAGTCACCAGCCTCAGAAATCACCAAATAATAAAAAGCATCTCAGATTAGAGCCGTTATTAAGGATTTACAGTACAGAGCAGCAGTAGCAGATACATCTCAATATCAACTGTTCATAGGAAATTATTGTGTATTTTGGATAAACGCTTTCAGTATCGTTTTACAGTGTAGAAAGAAATAAAAATCAGCAAAGGCCCTGGAATTAGAAAAAAATAAAAATGTTGACTGGTAGTACACAAAGTGCTTATAAAGTCATGTAAGTACTGTATCATTAGAATTTACTTAATTGAATTTATCGAGCTCATGAAATTAAAATGTAATTTATTCTCCTCATGCTGTTGCGCATATCAGGCGACGGTTTCTGCCATTTCTGTGGCGGTGGTGGGTTTTATGGGGGCTGTGTTCAATTCAACCTATATATCATTCTTTCGTACCCAAGCTTATTGCACTTGCACATACAAAAAATACATCATGTTTCCCCCATAAATCCATGCTACAGTACTACCGGCCTTGATTTATGGGTGGATGCTTATTATTGGAATTTTTTTTTTTTTCATTTGTATGGGTGTCTCGTTCATTTAATTTAATTTCCATGTTTAATTTAACATGGACTTGTGAATTGACAGTTAATGTTAAAATGTCTCAGAAAGTGCTAAAACTATATTCTTAAATTCTGGTCTGGTAACAAGAAAAACAACCAGTACTGCATGTCAGAAAATGCTACCTCCCATAAAATTGTATTATATTTTTATGGTACTACCATCATTTTAAACTATAGGTAACTATAGGGAATATTGATAAAGGAGTGCAGACTGATATAACTATCATTTTTGTGCTACTGGTAGGAAATTCTGACAACATAAAAATTACTTTGTTTTCATGAGATGGAGCTCATAGCTCTAAATTCAACATAGAAATTTCTTTATATAAACTTAAATAGCTTAAAGATTCAATGCCAAAGTTTCAAAAATGGAAAAATTCAAATTCTACATAAAACATTTTTTACTTAAACAAACAGAATGAAGCTTTTAGGTATAAAACGGTTACTTATATATTCAAACTCAACATAGAATATTCAGTGTTTCTACAGTAAATCAATCGCTTAGAGCTTTCAAATACAAAACCAACAAAGAAAGGTACTCATTAATTCATTGTCAACAAAAATAATTGTCCCTTTTTTAAGCTAAAAAAGCACTTACAGGTTCCAAACAAATTAAAAAAAAAATGCTATCTTGTTCATTCACTATAAAGAAGATGGTGATTTAAAGCTCCAAACAAGGAAAAAATGGTTAAATTAAGAACTACAATATCGGTATGCACACAAAAGTACACTGTACAACATGCTGTGTTCACGCTTTGAAAAATAATGTAAAGAGAAAATAAATACAAGCATAAAGCAGAAGATAAACAGGAAAGATATATGACTGACAGCTGAAATAAATCGAAGAACTACAGGAGACTGAACACTGACTCGACGACGTAGATGAGCTTTTCAGTTTTCATGAATAAGGTTCATGAGTGACTCAAAGTGTCTGATCAAATCACAAATCAAGCAACTGCAAATTTAATTCAAAGCACCCACTTTGGATCGTGGCAGCAGCGGAAATGTTTATATGCACGTGATTAGGAAGCGTGTGTTACAGTCAAAGCCTGCGTCGCATCTGCGTCGACTACTTGAGCGGATATTCTCTGCACCATCTGTTCCTCCCACATCCCCCGCTGTGCCGAAGCTGAATCGGTACCTGGACACCACCTCACCACAGGTGACAAATTAACACTCGTACACACCCGGTCTTATTCACAGCCAGTCATAGCGAAAGGGAGGAGAGTAGGTGTCAGATTGAGCAGCATGGAGCTGGTCGAATGTCTCTGTGAGCTGCAGCGTGAAGCCAAGCTCTGCCTAAGCCAGTGGAACATTCTTATTAAGATGCAGAGGCGAGCCGGAAAACTGATGTCTTGCTGTATATCATGGTGAGACGGGGAAGCAAGAACACGTTTCTTACACGGTTTTACTGTCTTATTTTATTCTAGGGGATTGTCGGGGGATGAATTGGGATCCACACAGATATACATATGCTAAAATTTCATTATTTCTCTTTGTGTTACATGATGAAACCTTAGTTTTTCATGCTGTATGCTATGTATTTTAAAAGTATCCAAAAAATTATAATTTTCAAATTATATAACAAGATGTAACGTCCATCATTATAAGTGTAAAAATCGATAAATATAATATATAAGTTGGAACGTTGATAAACTGGTCATTCAGTACATTCAGGTTGTCAGCTGACTTCATTTGAGGCTTGTACAGTGGACACTATGCATGATGGGAGCATCGCTTCATGCGCTTCCCCTCTTACCCTGACACACCCATCACTCTGGAATAGGCTCAATCTGGACATGACATTTTCCCATCGCTCCACAGTACATTCTTTATGATCCTTTGCAAACTAAAAAAAAAAAATCTGATGAGTCTCTCTAACAAATTCTTTCCCTTATGGACTCAGAACTACAATGTTTAGTCATTCTTGATGTTTTCCAGATGACATTTCCTTAGCCAAGTTGACTATTGAGCATTATTGCTCCAGGTTTTACTTACTTTACTAATGCAGACACATGAAAACATCTCTTTCTTTAAATTGATGAAATTGAATCTTTGCACTGAATTATAATTCACCAAAGAAAGAGTCTGTTTAATCTCTCTGATTGTATCAGCATTTCATAATCTGTTTCCATGCATAGATCAGCCATAACATTAACACATTATCAGTTACATAACCGTAAACTGATGCGAGGATCATGAGCACCCAACGCTCACTTATGCCCATGGGGACCAAAGGCCAGTCTGACTGATCCAATGCAGCACAAATAGCAGATACAATCAATGCTGGGAACAATAGAAAGGCACCAGAACACCCAGTGCACCACAGTCAGCTGCGCATGAGCCCCAGCAGGCAAAGACTTCAAGGCTCCCAAGATCCCAAGCTGATCGAGCACCCATTGGATACACCAGATTAACAAATCCAATCCATGGAGGCCACACTCTGAAACCCAAAGCACACAAAGGATGCACTGCCATTATCCCGGTACCAAACACCACGGCACACCCCCAGAGGTCCTGTAGAGCCACCCATAGAGAAACCAGAACCATGTCAGTGGCACAAGGGGAACAGGCACAATAATGGGCTTAGCTCAGTCTATAAAAAGTCTCCATGGCATTGTTAAAATGTTAGGGTTTTTGTGAAGTAAAAAATAATATTATTGATGCACTTTAAAGATTTTCCGAAGCTTTAATGCAATATAACAACCAACATGAAAAAAAATGTTTAGCGAGAAAGACCCTAAATGGTCTTATATTGGTTATACTCTCAAATAGTGAGGATATTGTCTGCACTCGGTCAAAGGTTCCACAGGTTCTGAATAAATTTAGATCTGGTCTCTGATTGAGCCGTTCCAAAACATTTATCTTCTTCATCTGAAGTAGTCCTTTGTTGACTGGAATTTGTGCTTTAGGTCATTATCATGCTGGAATGCAACATTCCTCTTCACCTTGAGTGGTCCCTTAGAGACTTGCAAATTTTGTACCAAAAAAGAGGGCTGTTCAAATCAAACTGGGCTCATGATTCTGAGAGTAACAGAACGTAGTTCTGAGAGTAAAAACTTGCCGGAGCCGGACCATGATCAGACTGCCTGGACGTCTGAAACGCTGGCCTCCCAGGAACCCCTTATTGACCCAAACATGTAGAAATGGCCTGGAGCAAGTCAGAACTGTACGGGGGATGTGGCAATAACTCCTTGCCAAGTTCCTGTAATGTATTAGTGGTGTTGATGAATGATTGTCTGTACAGTTTCCACAGACAGATCTGTCTCTTCCACAAGTTATCGGTCAATTCCAGGATTGACTGCAGGACTGAAAGCTGTGCTTAAAAGTCTTATGGAAATGTCAATGCCTTCATTCACCAGGAATTTTATTACAAGTCCTGGTTTGACTTGAACACCACTTGTACATAAGTATTTGGAGCTTCAGCATTCTCTGCTAAAGAAAAGCTGCCCCATTGCATGATGCCACCACCACCATGCTTTACTATGTGTATGGGAAGGTGTTCTTTGAATGATGTTATTAACATATTTTTTTATTTAT
This sequence comes from Clarias laeviceps, assembly GCA_030014305.1. NCBI lineage: Eukaryota > Metazoa > Chordata > Actinopteri > Siluriformes > Clariidae > Clarias > Clarias laeviceps. Next base: position 24,192,239 of record JAQMYJ010000006.1, on the reverse strand, counting down.
ATTTAAAAGAGGTTTACTTTGCTCTTATCAGACTTTGTTCACATTGTTTGGCAAAATTGAATCATGCTTGGATTTTTTTTTTGTTGTTTTTTTTCTTGTGAGAAAAAGATTTAAGCTGGCCATCCTGTCCCATAGCCCAGACATGTGAAGAATAATAGAGAATGTGGTGACATGCAGGAAGTGAGCAGTACTTGCCAAATACAGTATTCCTGCAGCTCCTTTAATGTTGCTGTAGGTTCCATCAGCTGTAGGTTTTCATCTTGTCCTTTTATCAATCATGGAGGAACATCTTGTTCTTTGTAAGGGTCAGTGGGGTGCCCCATTTTCTCCACCTGCCGATGATGGCCTTCAGGATGTTCCATCATACAGTATAACTAGTGTTTTGGAAATTCTTTTGAACCCCTCTGCTGATCAATACCTTTAGAAAATGAGATCCTCTACATGCTTTGCAAGATTTTCCCAGACCGTTGCGTCAGATGTCAGACAAAACCAACAAAATGTCCAGAAAATCCTACAGAAATAGCTGCTGCTTATTTGGGGTTCATCAGAATGACTTTAGTGATGATACAATATGTTCATCATTACTTTTGAACATGACTTAAAATGTGTTTGGTTGATTTTCATAACAGCCAAATGTTCGGTTATTCTGGATCAAAAGTCCTGGTTTTTACACCCTGTAATAACAGAACACAGTTCTGAGCATAAAAACTCCCTTTATTTCTCTATATAATCCCCTGCTACACTAATGCACTTATCCCAGTGTTTCACTAGAGCTTTGACACCATCAAGGTAGAAAGTTTTCTCAGTACGCCGGAGCCGTGATTGGACTGCCTGTGAACTGTACTAAAAGGAAACAAATGGAGTTTGTTGTGTGTTTTGAAACTAGCGGAAAATTGCAGCGCTTCTGTAAACAGAGAAAACATACTAGAACTGTCCATAAATAAAAAGGAATATTTTGGTATAGGCGAAATTTATTTCACTTAAATATTACAGATTAAAATAAGAAAAGAAGATGTACTGAGGTTTAATTCATTGTACACAAGGTGTAGGAAGGAAAATGAGACCTTTTTTTTTATTTTTTTTTACGATATCTGAATACATCCTGTAAATTATGAATTACACTCGAAAAGTATCAAATCCAACTATGAAGTCTGATTTAATTGCCACCATTAGATTTTGGTTTGAGGAACTTGCAACCAAAATCATAAGTGACGTGAAATCAAATGCAGTAAAAGTCTATAGGCTGTTTAAAGTTCTTTAATAATCAGGGTGGACACACTGAAATACCTAAAGACTACAGTGTAATGCCACAAAATAAATAATAACAAAAAAATAAATAATAATAACCAAAAAATAAATAAAAAAGCTATGAGATAACCAGTATGTCATATTTTTGTGTACATTGGATTAAACTAAAACATTTTTATTTGTAGTTATTTTATATTTTGTGTAAAACAATGTATAAAACAATTAATAATGTAATCATTCACATTTTATTTCTGTTTGAGCTATACATAAACAGTGCTTCAAAATGTGCTTGTCACACGTTTACGAGCTCTGTCGCTTATTTTGTCGCTAGCGCCTGAGAGAGATTAACACGTTATCCGCTTCACTAGACATTGCAACACGACTGCCCCCTACAGGTAATGAACATCATGTGCCTGAGAACTTGTGAGATTCCTTTCCTTGAGACGCGCATTCTTAATGGACACATCTGTAAACAAGGTCAAGTTGGCGACAAGTTATCCGTCAATTTTCAAGGTTCAGGCGTTCCACTCGCTAAACGTTTACTGGAACAACTGCAGTGGGCTCCGCGATCCGCGATCCTTGGCCGCGATCGTCATCCAGGGAAGTCCAGCTTTTTTTTTTTTATTTGCGCTGTTCAAATGTTTCACTAAGAGTCTGTGCTTAAAGTCTTCCGTCAATCGCTTTTACACCTTCATTCACCAGGAATTTTATTACAAGTCCTAATTTGACTTGAACACCCTTCATAGAATCATTAAAAATCACTTCAAAAAAAGTTCTTCTTTATTTTATTTACTATTTATTGAATCTTCTCAGCTTAAAATTTTTTTCCCACAGCTTGTGTAATTCAACATTTGAAATTCCACAACATCCACTCAACCCTGAACACGTCACACGTTCAACAGAAAGTTGCATCATTGAAATTTTCTTGCCGAAAAGTTTCTTGTTCTTCTGATTGAGATGATATATTCTGATATTTACTGACCAGACCATTCTGTTACCCAAATTATGGAATAAAAAGTGAATTATTCCTCATTTAAGAGCAAAACACAGCAAGACTTGCTATATACAGTACCCCGTTACACATTTTATTAGTGGAAAAATGTAAGTTTTTTTTGTGTTGAAAATGTTTATGCCTCGTTACACCAGGTAGTCATTATGCAACTGATTATTTACACATTTCCGACATGAAACACCGTGAATATGAAACAGAGTGGAGACGGACACAAACTTTTCTACCACTGTGTCTCCAGCGAAGGTCATCCCTGCATATACAAACTTACTGCAAACTGCTTCTGGACGTCTTATGAAAAGTACCTGCACAAATCAAACCATGGAAGCAAAAAAAATAATAAAAAGAAAAAAAAAAGAAAAAATTAACACGTAATTTATCAGAGTTCAACATTCATTATCTGATTCACAGCTTTTTTTTTTTTTTTTTCTTTTTAAAGAACTCTTTTTTTAAACAAGCAGCCGCTCTCAATTTTAGCGCTTTCTTGTGAAATCAATGTCTCTCTTGCTCGCATGACTCATTCATCCTGACGTCTTTACACCGAGACACATTTTCTGTATCGGGTTGAAAAAGCTCTAGCAGTGCATCGGTTTCTTTATTTTGAGCCAGAGTGCGTGAGAAGCGTGGGGATTGGTCGGGAAGCGGGAAAATAACGAGATGACTTTGGGTTTTGCTGTGAGACAGGGAGATGCAGTCAATGTCCTTTGGATCGATACCGCTTGGCGGCTTTCAGCACTGAAATTATCAGCAGTGAGTTTATGATTGAAAGAAAAATAATAATGATGGCTTTAACTTGGTGACTGATCCATACACAAGGTTTTGGCACAATCACTGGTTATTACAAGCCTTAGATTTAGGATCACTCAGGGAAAAAAAAGGTGTCTCTTTGCACTTCAGATCTCATCAGACATATTAATCCTGATCGCTATTGATCAGGTGGCTGGGGAAGCAAAATGTCACGTATGCTATTTTTTGGCCTTGTTATGACGAAAGACAATGGTGGAGTCCAACGAAATAAAATGTGAGCTGATTGGCGAATTTCCAAATTGCCCATGGTGTATGATTAGGCATGTGAGTGCGTGTGTGTGTGTGTGTGTGTGTGTGTGTACTTGTACAATGTTGGCCCACCCATCCAGGGTATACCCTGAGATCCTGACCTCCCTGCGACCCCACACTGTATAAGTGGTAGACTGTAGAGAAAACATAGAGGGAATAGATTTCTATTTATTTACACCAGTGCACTCTTGACTTCTTGATTCTGACTGTTCAGAAGCTGTTGATTAATTTTAACGCCTTGTATTGCACAGCATTGCTATTGTGCTTGGTCCCGATGCATCATTGTTGCTATAGCAACAGCTTATACTAAGTGTAGAATCCATATAATTTAAATCACACATTTTTAGTAAAGAACGTATTTTCATAATATAATCATTGACTTGGTTTCTTTTCAGAAGAGGTTTATGAATGAAAAAATACAATATAAAAGTATATAAAAAAGAACTCTCCAGGCTCCAGAATAGTCCAAGATAAAGCTGCAACGGTGAAGTTTTCTGCCTGAGGAATGTATTGAAGACAGAGGGCTTTGCACTTTGTGTAATTTTCCCCGTGAAAGTATGACATGTTACACAGTATGAATGATTAAAGAAAAAGAAATATGTGTATTGATTTTAAATGGACTCTTAAACTCAGCTCAGAAATCAGTATCAGTGTGTAAAACAGATCCATGGGGAAAAAATAAATGAATAACCTGACAAATTCTTCAGATTCTCTCTCACATTTTCAATTTTTTAATTTACAGTTCCGAGCGAGTGAGAGACAGAAGCGGACTTTCCTGTCGGTTTTAGCGAGAAAGGATGGGTCTCAGTCTTCTAATAATATCCCAAACTGGTCATGCTTCACTGGCTAGTGTTTTGGCACTGTGCATTTGATGGGAGAGTGTGTGTGTGTGTGTGTGTGTGTGTGTGTGTGTGTGTGTGCGCCGTGCCACCGAGCGGCAATGCTGCTTAGTCATGGACGACGAATGTCAGAGATGGGCTCAGCTCGGTTGCGTAGCGTCATCAGGAAAGCTATTAGTCCTGGAAATAAGTTGAAAAGTTACAGAAAGGAATTATATAAGGAAAGTCCTGAATGTTCAAGGGCAGGTTCTTTTATTGCTAATATACGGCTGTATGGATAGGCTTCGTTGTAATGATCACATAAATCACTGCAAATTTAATTTCATTTACTAATATGGCTTCTAATTTTATTATTCATCAGACTGTAGAGTATAATAGTGCACATTCCAACACATCCTATTCATCTGTAATGTAATGTACAGTATGTCATGCTCTCTCAGTTTACATAATTATTCATTTTATCATGCTATTGTAATGGTAATTTACTCTTTTGTAAGGTAGTCATAAAAACAGTTTAAATTTAAGTCCTTTAAATTAATTTTTTAGATCAAAAATTAATCTAAAAAAGCTATATAATATATATATTATATATATATTATGTCTGTACATTGAAGATATTTGCAAAAAAAAATATTTGCGGGGACATAAGATGAGTAATAGAACACATCAAGATGGATTTTGGAATTTTTGCCTGTTTGTTTGTCTGTTTGTTTGTGCACGCATCCTGTAAAAACTGTTGAACGAATTTTAATGACGTTTTCACAGGTGCATTTGGTCGAGCTTGAGGTAACATATAGACTTTGTTTCATCGCAATCTGCCCACGGGAAGAGAAGATATGCTAATTTGTAATTTAAATGGAAAACCCCCTTATATCATAAAAAATCGAGTTTGAAAAAATCATTAGTTCTTTTCAAAATTCAACAGATGGCGCTGTACATTTTTTAAAACACGCTTATGAGTGTGCGATTAAAATCCGTGCACTTAGTTTAAAACTAATTATTATTATAATTAGTAGTAGTACATTTACATTTAGGCATTTGGCAGACGCTCTTAACCAGAGCGACTTACAAAAGTGCTTTAAAGTTTACATCATTGGATACATACTTACACTGGGTTAGTAGTATTAGTATTATTTGCTCTATAATATAATTCTTTGAAATATCTTTAATTTAGTTGTGCCTACTTCAAAGTCCTATAAAAATAAACAGAGAGAAAGAAAGAAAGAAAGAAGTGCATTTTAAGTGATGATAAAATTAATTAATGCTGTTAGTATCTATTTGTAATCCATCTCGAGTGGCATCCTGTAGTTTCTGGGAATGTTTGTATTATGTATCTGGGACACACAAGAAAAAAAAAAAAAAGCTAATAAAAGTGTTAAAGCATGCATGCACCTACTATAGATTCAGTGAAAAGAATGATAAAGACAGCTCAAGAATAAAAGTTGTCTTCAATTTGTGCTAAAACTTTCCTCTGTAATGAAACAGTTGCGAGTCAGAGCCAACTGTGAAAATGATTAATCTTTAAAAATTACACTCTAAAAGAATATTTTAGCGAAAACCGTCTGGTTCTCTGAGTCTCAGCCTGAAGGCTGCTCTACTGCATGCTGGATGCACTTTGAGCTCAGGCAGTCCCTCTCTATGTGAAATAAAACATCAGTGGCCTCCTTCGAGTACACGAGCATTGGGGGTAACGCGTCTTTGAACCGGTTATAGTCTTTTTTTATTAGTCAAGAATCAATCCACACAAACCAATTCCCCAGGAGTGTACTGAACCACAACAACGTTTAAGCAGCTGAGACGTGTTTAAGGAATACTGTGGCTGTTTAGGTTCTGTCTTTAGAACCAATAAGACATCCAGCTGGAGTGTAGGTTCAGTCTTTAGGAAGTGAGGAACCCTAAACTATCCAAAGAACCCTTGGTGGACACTGTGAATGCATAGGTTATGTTTTTAGGACTGAAGATTACATGAATATCTAAAGCCTCCTGGGACAGTGTAGAGTCAGTCTTTAGGAATTAAAACAGTGAACTATTCCAAAAAACCTTAAGGAATCTTGTGGAACTGTAGTTTACAGTCTGTATTTAGGACCTGAAGAATCCATTTATAAACCCTTTGAGAATTTAAATCTTTAGGGAATGAGGATCTCTGAACTATCAGAAAAAAAACATGAGAAATCCTGTGGGATTTTCGGGTCTATACTCAAAACTGAAGAGCACTTAACTATCCAAAGAACCCTTGAGGAGCCATGTTAAAGTATTATGTCTTTAAGAATGAAAAACACTTAATTATCCAAAGAAGTTGTGAGAAATGCTGTGGCAGTTTATGGTCTGTCTTCATGACATGAAAAAAAAAAAAACCTATCCAAAGGCACCATGAGGAGTCTTGTGCTAGTCTACGTGGAGATGAAGGAATATTAAAGAATATTCAAAAGACACTTGACAAACCCTGTGACTCTTTAGGTTGTGTGTTTAGAAGGTGCAAAATCCTAAACTAACAACTACAAGAACCCTTGGGAAACCCTTTGGAAGTTTAGCTTTGGTTGTAATGGTGTTATAACCCTTAATAACCTTCTAGGAGTCTGTCTTTAGCACTTATGAACATGTTACCATCCAATGAACCAGTGATTAACCCTGTGGCAGTTTAGGGTGTGTGTTTGAGGTGTGGAGGACAGTGGAATATTCAAAGAACCCTTGAGGATCCCTGTGGCAGTTTAAAGTCTGTCTTCAGAAATGTAAATAAGAATAAAACTATTATAAAAACCTATTTAAATAACCTCCAGGAAGCCAACCATGCGGCAAATTAGGTTCTGTCTTTAGGAAGTGAAGAAACCATTACCTCCTGAAAGAACCCCTGAGTTTAGGTTCAGCCTTTGGGAAGAGAAAAACCCTTATCTCTTCAGGGAACACTCAAGGAACACTGTGGCATCTCAAGTTCAGCAATTTAGATTAGATTAGATTAGATAGGATTGGAGCAGATCGAATCGAATCAGATTAGATTGAACTTTGTTGTCATGGTGAAAAGTGCAAAGCCAATAAAATGCAGTTTCACTTCACTTTAGGACCTAAGAACCTCTTAGTTATCCAGACAGACTTTGAGGAACCCTGTGGAAGCTTAAGTTCAGCCTTTAGGAGTTGAAAAACTCTGACCTATTCAATAAACCCTGTGGTATTTTAGATTCTGCCTTTAGGAAGTGAATAACTTTTTACCTTCCCAAAGAACCTGTAAGGAACGTTGTTTTCTAAGCATGTACTTGCTTGTTTCATTAGAAGGTTGTATTTGGGTTCTACATAGGGAACATTTAAGGGGTTAAGGATTCCCTCAAGGAGAACAAACTAATTCAGCCAAAGTTGATTGTTTTTCCTTTGACAGCATGTCCCAAAGTTATTTATTTCCATTTTGTGATTTACCAACCATTAAAAAAGGTTTTATTTTTATTTTTAATTAAATAATCAAATGTCGTACATTTTATCTATTTATAATTACAATTAATGTTCTTAAACAACAACAACAACAACAACAAAAACCTTTGATAGAGGTCGGTTCCTTTTAATCAATGATTTTAGATACAAAGCCCTGATACTGGAGACTCCTTCCATACAGAAAATGCTAAAAATTAAATGTTCTGTGTACATCAATTAAAGTATTAAATACATACTTGCAATTGGAAGCTGAATTACTCTCAGAGGAAATGAATCAACAGCAAATGACCAATCAGAATCGAGAATTCAACAGGACTCATATAATCTATTTAAAGACAGTACAGTCTATTGGAATGTGAATTTCTGCCTTCAAGCACACACACACACACACACACACACACAATAAGGGGCAGGAAAGCAGACTACAATGTGGCTACCTTTCCTTTCTAGAGGAGGTGAAAGATTAACTAGCTGCCATACTTCCCTGTCTCTGTGTCATGTTCTAGGGAGATAGCGAGCTGCTGTTTCAGATGGATAAGCTACGCTTTATTCAATCTCAAATGCCACAGGCAGCACTGGCATCTGAAAAGCTTGGCTGGGCGCACTCCATGGGAGAGCAGCAAGAGTCACAGAGAAAGTCTCCTTCTACGGAATTAAGGGGCGAAAAGATTCGCAGAGCAAACACGGGTACACGCTGCCTGCAAAAAAATACAGAATAAATAAATACGAGTAATAAATGGTATTGTGGCTGAATATATATATATATATATATATATATATATATATATGTGTTCGTGTGTGTTTGTGTTTGTGCGGATGTGAAAGAGAAAGCGAGTGTGTGTAATAGTGACGGAGCCCAGCAGTATCCACATGTTGTTTGCACACATCCCGATGTGCTAAACACACAGTGTTACACTTCTGAGGGAGCCGAAGGCCTCAGCGGCAGCTTGCGCGGTGGCAGGAGGCCAAACGCAACATAAAGCCAGCTTCGGCTCGTGCCCGCTGATTTCTCCTCCGCGCACGCATGAGTCAGTGCCAAGTGCAAGCCAGCTGTTCCTGTCCACTCACCGTCTCTCCCAGCTGTGCCCATGCCGAGTCGAGCGTGAGAGGCAGGGACATCCGGATGCCTCCGGTTCCGCCTCTCAGACAGAACTCACCAGAGACGGCAAGCTGTCGCGGGCTGCATATGGAGAGGCTCCGAGTCAAGCGCTGTTTAAACTCTCATTACAGAGCGGCGATTCACCAGAGAGCACAGCGTCAGGACGACACCGACGATCCTTCTCCGGGACGTGACGTGGTGAAAGATCGGCATCTGAAACCGGTGTAGCGTGAAAAAGTTTGCGCTCCTTTGTTTTTAATAAGTAGGTTTTGGGTCTTTAGTGAAAATCGTGATTCAGCGGTGATTCGATTGAATGAATGCAATCTTGAGAAAATCAATTCCATGTACCAAGAAGTGATTCACCTGTGAGATACATGCCTCGTTAACATTAATTAACAGTTTTTTTTTTTTTATAATTGATCATTTTCACATCTGTTATTTTTACTTTTAGATAAACCTGGCTTAGCTGGTACCAGCAGATCACTAGATGTGAATATACTTAATTCGGGACAGGTTTCATGCCAGATACCTGTTTCCTTCAAGACATACTGCCGCTCACGCTGCATCACGGCGCAGAGTAACACACTCAATGCAAAAACGCTACCTGCCTTCTTCCTCATACTGTACTGTACACGTGCCCACAGCTGCTTATAATTACTCGTTTCGCTGTGATTGACAGGGTTCTACTGTACACACGATCATTCACACATGACAGGAACTCGGCTAGGAGTTATTGCCACATCCTCCTCACGCTCCAAGCCATTTCCACATGTTTGGGACATTAAAGGAGTTCCTGGGAGGCCAGCGTTTCAGACCTGAAGCAGGCAGTCCGACCTTGACCCCAAAGTACGGAGAAAACGTTCTACCTTAACCTCCTGGAACCCTGCGTCCTCATATGGAGACATTTACTTTTTGGGTTTGTAGCACCTTATACTGTACTGTACTTCGTCCTGTTTAACTTAGACCTGTTGTCCTCATTAGTAGACACTTTATAGCATCATGTAATGGTAACAAAAGTGCAATACACTAATTAGTAGAAACACAAGAGGGAGTCAAAAACAAGGCTTAAATTTTATACTTATCAGGTCATATTAATCCCAAATATATAGGGAAAAAAAATGCATGCAAAATTAAAGCTTGGCTCTTACGATGTCACGTTAAGTTAAGCCTTTATTTGTCACATATACAGTACATTACTGCATAATGAAATTCTTTCTGGGGTCAGAGCACAGAGACAGCCATGGTACGGCACCCCTGGGATAGAGAGATAGAGTAAGGGCCTTGCTAAAGGGCCCAACAATGGCAATCTGATGGAGCTGGGGGTCGAACCGCCGACCTTCTCATCAGAACCTTATAACTATAATAACTCATAATAATAACTCAGAACCTTAACCCTCTGAGCTATAATTGATCCCAAATGGTTTCCAATCACACTGCCCACATAAAATTCAAAACTCGGATGCTCACCTACAAAGCTAAAAACAGCCCATCATCCACTTACTGTACCTCAAAGCCCTCATCAAACCCCACACTGCACTACGTTCCCTCTGATCCTCCAGCATTGCTCAACTGGTCCCACCATCTCTCAGGGATTGAGGAAGACATGCATGTAGACTATAGGCATATAGTTTTCTGTTCTGGCACCCAGGTGGTGGAATGAATGTCCACTAGATGTCCATACAGTCGAGTCCCTGGCAATCTTTAAGTGACGACTTCTGTTTCTTAGATATTTGGCCACCACCAGCCCAAAAACAAATAATATATTCAAATGAAATCCTTCCCAACTATATTCAATGATGGAAACTTTGCTCTGCTCTTATGTAAGTCACTCTGGATAAGAGCATCTGCCAAATGCATAAATGTAAATAAGCGCATTAGTGTAGCAGGGGATTATATAAAGCAATAAAGTGAGTTTTTAACTTTCATAACTGTGTCCGCTTATTCTGCACAATCAAAAGTCCCTCTTTGACTTGAACACCCCTCACAGAAAAACAGCCACATTAATGTTTTTCCTCAGATCATTTGCTTGCTTTAGTAAATCTTTTTCAGTTATTGGACAGTGAATGAAACTGCCAACGGGGATGCAAATTTCTGAGCAGTCTTACACTCTGTAATGTTATAATTAAAACACATAAATAATTAAGTTTATAACTCTACTGTAAATTAGAGATATGTTTTCTTTCTAACTGGAGATGGGGGCAGGAGTAGGGGATGCAAACTTTTGCACACAATTGTACTCCTATCAGCGGTGTTTGAAAAATCCTTCATATTGAAAGCAGCTTAAAGGTGCATGAGCGACCTTATGTGCTTAGAGGTGTTAGAAACGCTACTTAAAATGTGCTTTACAAATCCCACCAGCTGACTCTTTATCATTTGTCAAAGGAGGGAAAAAAAAGGAAACATGGCGTCCCTCCACAGAGATGCTCCGCACTGGGCAGGATTACGGATTAGCCTTTGAGTCGGGATTAAACCCCAGGCTGATTAAAGTCTCCTTTTCTCATATTATACCCATGAGGGGAAAAAGAAATATGCTGAATGCATTTAATCCACACACACCTTCCTAAACGCACAGTGTTGAAGTTATTAAGTGTAAAATGCATCCTGTGTGGGTTGTTTGTGTGTGTGAAACTTGTGTAAATGGAAAAAAATGCCCATAAAATTGTTATATAGCTTTTCAGCTTTTCCCGATTTTACAGTTAGTGTTGAGTGACGGCACATCCTGAGGCCTCAGACTTCTGATAATAAAAGGTGCAGCAGTGCTTCAGAGGCTACCTGCCACTGTGCGAATGTGTGTGTGTGTGTGTATGCGAAAGCAAAGAAATTATGAAATTCTCCAAACGGTTCACTCTCGAGCTCAGCGATGAAATCTATTCAAATCAAAGTACTGCTTTCTTTATTCTGTAAAATGGTTTATATACAGTATATATATATATATATAGATATGCAAAGTTGACTCACAACAAATTTTATAAGCTTTCAATGCGGAAATCACACTGAATATATATATATATATATATATATAAAACTTTGACCTGAGTTTGCTTTGAGTCAATTTACAGGTCTCATTTTTTTTTAAACTTTCATTTTTATTTCATTTATATACAGGTTAAACATAAAGATCCTTTACAGATTCATTTTAAAATCAAAGTGTCAGTGCATATCACACTGTAATTAAAAAGAAGAAGAAAAAGACAACAATTTCTTTTCTTAGTACTTACAGTATCCTCTTGTGGCAATAATAACAACAATCTGTATCTAGTATAGTCCAAATGGTTGAGATGTCGCTTTGTGGTAAAAGTATCAATATTTTATTTTAACTTTTTGCGTGGAGGTGAACGAGTACAAATGTTTTTTGGGCATTAGAAACTTTATTTTTGCAGCTATGCTGAAAGCAAACAACAAAATGTGTACCTTTTAAAGATACAGCAATATGATGCTTTGTTTTGTTGTTGTTTATTTTTTAAAAGCATAGAATACTCAACCAAATGGTAGAGATGGCTCATTCTAGAAAGGTGCTTATATAAAATTTTCTTCTTTTTCGTCTTCTAAATACTGACTTCAAAACATTTTTCTATATGACACAATGATTTTAAACATGCTCTACCAAAAGGTTGAGAAGAAATTTTAGGGTTAAGTGTATATGTACTTTATATCGGATAGCTTCAAAGCTGTATCTTTCAAAGCCATGGAAGATGCTGTATGATATGGGAAAAAAATAAAAAAAAAACTTCCTGAATGGCTTTTTTTCTGTTTAGATATGCCTGGCAGTCATTTTATATAAACTCTACTCTATATATTGAGGATGGCGCTTCATTTCCCAAGACGGTAGTCAGACAGTAATCATCCAAATGTTGAACGCACCTTAAAAAATAAATAAATAAATAAATAAATTTTACTTAATGCAACTTTAATTAAAATGACCACAATTTTTTCCAGGAGCCCAAACATCAGACATGATATTTATTTTCATTGCAGGTTGAATCACTGAGTGAGAGTGTGTGTGTGTGTGTGTGTGTGTGTGTGTGTGTGTTGGTGACACTGACAGTCAGCGGGAGTTAAGTCTGAAGTGAGGCACGGTAACGAGGAGGAGCCGGCTCACATCACATCACCATATTCATGCCATGGGACTTTCCAGTCTGGGCTTCTCTCGAGGTTTGGGCAGGAGATGTGTGAATTGGCACCAAAGCTTTTCTTTCTAATTAGATATCCGGTGATTTTAGTAACTCTGGTCTTCATCTTATCTCGATGCCATGTTTTATTCTTTCCAATGTTATCCAGACGGGTCTCAAAAAAAAAAAAAAAAAAAAAGCTCTCCAAAAAGGGGCAGAAGATGATACAGGATCAAGGGAGCAAATTAAATATTTAATAGCCTCTGTATGAATTTTACACGTGTTACTTGGCTTGAAAGGTTAAAACAACATTGCAAGACAAACCTTTGCAGTTATTTATATGCCTCTGGAAGCACTGGAATCTAACACAAAGTGAAGAACAGCAGCTTTTTTTTATTGAAGGCTTTTTTTTGTTTTTATGTAACTAGATTACGATTTACACAGATGACATTTCTGAAACCGGCCTCATTATTGTATTTAAGTATATTTTTGTTCTTTTCTATTATTTCCATTTTCTAATTAAGCCTGCTTACCCTTAACCCCTAACCCTAAGCCTGCTTTCCTCAGTACTACCAGCATAATCTTCCTAATGATCATTTAATGTGCATCACTTTATACTGAGATAACCTAGCCGTGGTCTAGATATCGTTTCTTTACCACAACCATAAATTTCATTGCTACAGAAGGTTATGAGGTTTAATCGACTATGCCATTGCTGGATTATTTAGTACAGTCTGTAAATTTTAACTAGATTTGCTATTATGCAACATACAGTAGTTTTACAGTAATGTATTTTACAAATGATACAACATTTGCTTCACCTATTTTTTCCTATTACAACTATTTTTAATTTATTCCAGACAACAGTCTGTAATTTCTGAAAAAATAATTTCTGAACTAAAAAAAACAACAACAAATGTACAGTATATTTAATCTTTCTCATTTTAGCAAATATAAATTATATTTTATATTTCTCTTTTTTATACTTCTTAGAAATATTGACAAATATCAGAATTTCTTAATCAAATCATGTCCTAATTCTATCAAAAGTTTAAGCTTTAAAACCCGGGATAAGAATAATTAGATCTTTACTACAAATGAGTAAAATGTTGAGCAGTGTCACCGTAGGCTTAGATTTTAACTGTCATCTAGAAATACTGCAGAAGCCTCAATATGATATTGAACATTTTACTCATTTGTTTTAAATTAGTGCTGTAAATCGATTAAAACTTTTAATCTAATTAATCGTAGTCATAGTCTGTGATTAATCACGATTTTAAAATGCCCAGATTTACTTTTGTATTATAAATGAGCAATGTTACTTGGAATAAAGAAATGCACGACAAACTGGTTAGAAGAAACAGATTCATAATAAACTTTAACATTTCACAAATGTTAAATTAAAATCTCTCATATGGGACCAGCACTGCATGCGGAAACCACCCAGAGCAGGAGCTGCCTAATCCAGCACTCCCACATTATATATCTAATGTATTCTTATTGTATTCACAACTTTGGTTTTATACAAACTTCCATCTAGAAGCTTTTTACTGTATAATGAACCTGCAGTTTAGCACACATGGTGATGTTTCCTTAGTCATCTTATTATGTGTTAAACGTGCCGTTATCAATCACAGCCGGGTAACTGGGCTCTGATTATGGAAAGCCATTAGGGTCAAACTTGGTCATATAATTAACTTGTTTCAAAATACTAATGTGTTACAATTTGTGGATTAATTACACGCGCTAACGCGGTACTATTGACGTCCCTAGTTTAAATATAAATACATACTAAATGTGAATTTTTTTTTTATTCTGCCATACGTTGATATCTTAACATTAAGTAATCATGAAGTATAAAATAATCTTAAAAAATGTGTTTAAATTTAAAGTGCCACTTTGTACCATTGATGTGCATTTGTTACGAAATTTTTACAATGAAAATAATCAAAATGAACATCAAAATTTTACTCAGTCACAACTATAATTCATTCCATTGTTTCTCATTAGTAAGTGCTTTATCCTGGTCAGGGTCATATCAATCTGGTGTCCATCCCAGCAACACTGGGAGTAATGGGATGCCAGTGCATTATATGAAACCCTCATCATTCTTCTCTTTTCTTGCACACACTATCCTAAACCATCATTGGTATCCGATAGTAGACTGCAATGACCTATGACCTCACACCACCAGTCATTGCTTTAAGGAGAAGATACGTTGCTAAGGATCCTAACCTCTTACACTGCACATCTTCGGGCTGTTGGAGGAAACGAGAATATGAAGAGGAAGCTCACCTAGCATGTGGAGAACATGCAAACCCCACACCCACAGACCACAGACAAGAGTTAAGTAATGTTGCTTACCACAAAGTCAGCTTACTTACTTACTCTGCCAAGGGGCAATTTAGTGTCAAGAATCCACTGGTTTGGTTTTGCGAGGTGGGAGGAAACCAGACACCCCTGAGGAAACCCACACAGGAAGAAAACATGCAGAATTCTGACTGAGGAACCGAATCGAGGCTGCAACAGTAATATGGCTCAAATTTATAGACCTAATAAACTATACTTCTTATCCTGTACAGAGTCATGGGAAGCCTGGAACTTATGGAGCGGGAATCAAACCGTGGACCCAGAAGGTGCGAGGCCACAGTGCTAACCACTACATACTACTACTATAAAAAAACAAAGTAAAAAGAAAGAGAGAAATTGTGTCATTGTAGTGTTTCCACACTGGAATGATTGGTCACATCACAATAACGCCTGTTGCTATGTAGCTCTACACCTGCTAAAATTATAGCTTTGCGTTCAGGGATAATTACTGTTTTCTCTTCCTTGACCACAAAATTACATTCTGCATTTCCCCCCACTCATGTCATTTTACTAACAGGTCCGCTTCATAATTGAATGAATGGTCGAAAAAAAACAACAACATGTATCTCAGTGGTCTAGTTTTTTTGGTTAAAAACACCTGAATGCACCGAGAGACACTTAGATCGCATTTCTCTCGTTTAACATCAGTGGAAAAGAGCGATGTTAATCCAACGGTCCTTTAATTTCTTTTCAACGTCGATAACAATTCAGGTGGTTATTCACGGCGCTGATCCGATTGCCGGGCTGTGGAGTGTTCTGGAAACGGAAGCGGGATTACAGGCAAAGCTATTTTCTAGCGCGCAGAACACATAGCGACGTGGCGTGACATGGGCCGTGACGGGAGCGTGCTAAAAAACATCAAATCCAATAGTGCGTGACCAAATGTAAGGGCGTAAGCGAGTGCTTAATGAGCACAGGAACTGCGCGCGCACACACACACACACACACACACACTCACACACACCAAAGCACTGTGGGAGACCAGGTTGCTGATTAGAGCAGGAGGAATTCACAATGCAGGACGAGGATAAATACAGTTCTGACCCTCGGGCTCGCTACTGGATTATAAACACAGCATTATGGTGAGACACTAAAAGGATATTTCATGCACATTACAACATCCACAACATGTTTCCACTTAAAGTATAGTCATCCATATTATTTGCTATCTTACGCTCCTCCCACTCCCACAGTCACGTCAATGTGATACAGTAGGATCTACACCTAGTGTAGAAAGCTTTATATATATATATATATATATATAAGGCATAAACATTTCAACTTCTTTTATAAGCATTAAAACCACATAGAACAACATGTAAAAATCTCATTTCATTTTTAAGGCTTTTTTATTTTCAAATCAAAACTTCTTTCTTTTTTCAGAATTAAATTCCCAGTCCCTAGTTGCGCCACATTTGCATTTCTATGCCTAATTATGTACTTATTATAGAAGTCTTTCCTACAATTTCTTGATCATAGTTGTTGTATTTAGACTGAAAAACAGCTTGTTTATAGCCAGGTCTGTAATAATGTAGTTCACTGCAGATGATGATATCTTAGCAAGTGAAAATATCTTCAATATAATCAAAAGTATCCAGGATTACTTATTGTATGATTACGATAAGCCACATTTAAGATTAAAACAACTATTTCATATTTATTTTCACATGTAAGCCAAATCATTTTGCTTCTTTCCGGGAATAAATGCTTTAAAATAAGGATCATCATCATCATAACCATAAAAAAAATAAAATAAATAAAATAAAAGCTTCTTTAAAGTAAATCAGTAAAAATGTCAATAGATAAGCACTAGGACACCCAGCATGCCACAGCCCACCGCACATGGGCGCAATTTCACAATGAAACCTTGTAAGTGTAACCTTGGATTACAAGCATAATTTGTTCCAGAAGCGGCTCGTGTTCCAAACACTCGTAAGTCAAATCTAATTAACCCATAAGAAATAATGGAAACTCAAATTATTCGTTCCACAGCCCAAAAAAATAAATACATAAAAATAATTAACACAA
>JAQMYJ010000006.1:24162105-24173158 GCA_030014305.1 Clarias laeviceps | reverse complement strand
TGTGTCACATATATATATATATATATATATATATATATATATATATTTTTTTTTTATGAAAAACATCAGAACCCCTTGTTAGAGCAATTACATGCCCTCTTGATCTCGCCGTTCTCATTAGATTCACTTTCATGGCTTCTTTATAAGACGACATGGACACACCACACAGAATTTCAGTGCAAATGCACCAGAACAAACCACAGCCAATGCACAAAGAGGAAATAAATCGGAGGATTAAATAGGATTTTGGCATTTTTACTTTTAAACAATTACTCTGTTAATGAATAGAAAGGACTGGTGCTAAATACTACAAAAAAGTCATTTGCAACCTAACTGCTGCTGGCTTGGCTGGTTTTAGTTTGTTAATTCTTTACCCATGCATTTCTAGATTTAAAAAAAGAAAAAAGAAAAAAAGCTGTTGTTTACTGTACCATAAGGAAGCAATAAGAAGCCGGTGGAGGGCTGTGTTTCCAGACTGCTCATGAGGCACTTTTTTTTTTTTTTTTCATTTCTTCGGCTCTCGCCTTCAGGACTTCTATTAAATCCCTGCGACAGCAAACAAACTAACCAGATTTCAAGAATTTAATCCGATCCAAAAGCCAAACTTCATCTCGATAACGATTGAAAGACTGACCCCTGAGAGCCGAAACCTATACAGGAAGGAAATCTAAACACAACTAAGCCAGTACTAAGTCCTGCACAATGCTACATCTGTCTGTAACTCATCATGAAAAGTTTGAGGACTCATCACAAAAAGCTGTCAATATCAGAACCGTGTCAGGAAACTTGATTTATTTATCAAAACAAAAACAAAAAAGTGTTCACGCAGAGGTTCGCAGATTTTCCTTCCTGTAACGAAAAGTCGAAGGAAACACTTTGTTTTTTAGAGTGCATGATACATTATAAATAACATAAAATTATGAGCTAGGAATGTCTATATTTGGACCACATGCTTTAAATATTTGGGAGCTACAGTCCCTCTAGCTAGAACAGTTAGGAGGAATTGATGCCTTTCTCTTTGATAGTAGTGCAGCTGCAAATCTCTGCAAATTTTGTAAATTGCAGTTTATTTAATGGGTAGGGAAGGAGTCTCCAGTGTAAGTGCTGTGTAACAGATGTAATTTATCCGTTGGGATGTTTCTTTTTTTTAACTTCTTTAATCCGTATAAATTTCAGGGGAGAGAGAAAAAACTAAATATATATTGTGAATATATTCATATTCAAAAAATATGAATCCTCATTGCATGAAAAGAAAAGGAAGTAGAAGAAGAGCATGAATTTAGAAATCCACCTGAGCTAACCATCCAGCTAGCCGACATGCTATGAAATTAATTTGACTTTGTCTGGGTTTATTTGCATTACATTTGCTAATACTTTGTCTAATTTGCAACTTCCTCAATATTTCTTTCTTGCTTATTAAACTGCTGTATAAAAGCATCTGCAATTCTCATGGAATTTAAATGAAATTAAATTTCTACGGAAAAGACATAACTTCTTAGACTGAACGAAACAAAAAAACAAACAAACAAAAAGTCTCTAGATTAAACTAGATTAAGGAGGCTTCCCAATTGTGATTCAGCACAAAACAAGACAGAAAAAAAATCCTTTCTGCAAAATTGAAATGAGGAAAATCTAAAGAATGTGATGCGATGTTGGTTTAAAACGAGCAGCCGAATAAAAACCGAGGGACTTCCTTTAGCATTCCATTTATTTTCTGATCAATTCCTTTCATGAACTGCAGCCATTTCTCTCAGGCTGTTGTGTAACGTCTCCCCTGCATCTCCGGCCTGTCACACTGTTCTGGGCTAATAGTTTTAAAAGACCTATAACAGCAGAAGGAAAATCTGTTTTCTGCTCTTTGGCTTCGGCTGGGCTGCAGCGGTCACTCCTACCATCTCCGACCTCTCTCTCGCTCTCTCTCTCTCTCTGCTGTGTTTAGCTCGCAGGTGTTTCTGCAGATTTGATGTTGTGTGATCTTTTGCTGTAGAAGGAACTGCTCATCCCTGGGGCCGAGTTTGTTTTCCACAATCCTGCCCCTTGTTGTTCGGTGTTATTAGAACAAAGCGAACACTTCCCCTGATTGAAAGCCGCGGTGTTAAAATGGCCGTAGCGTGTCGATAAGCTAACAGCTATAAACCGAGGCAGAAAGCTCCTGGCAGGTTGAAAGCGTTATGAGGAAGGAGATGGACCGTAGCTTAAAAGCAGGGCGCTAATGAATACGGATTTATTTATTATCGCTCTGTCAGGAGACGGACGTAAATGGGAGTGAGGTCATGCTGGGTGTCAGAGCTTCACACTACGTGTCGAGAAGGCGCTGCTGTTTTCCTGTAGCGATGTCAAAAAAGACGACATCAAAACGTGTGTTTCGGAGATGTCTCTCAGTGTTGCAGACACAAATATGGTGCTACTACTGTAGATGTCCAATTACAAAGTAATTACAAAATTTGAAATCTTAAAATGCCCATTTTATTACGGTGGGTGAGAAATGCAAAACAAAATAACAAAACACGAAAACAAAATGAAAAATCCCCAAACAAAAAAACATCAAAACCAAAAACAAAATACCAAAAACACAATGACAATTCAGACAAACCAGAAAAGGTTTACGGATGAAATTCTCATCGCTGGTTGGACGAGACATCAGCCGCTCAAGATATAAAAGAAGTATTTCAGCCTCACAGCATTTTTATGCCCATTGTATGTCCATGAGGCTGCAGTACTTCCTGTATATCTTGAATAACAGATGTCTCGTCCAATCAGAGGTAAGAATTAACAAACCAGAAAAAAGTAGGTGTAGTTTGCAAATGAAATTCTTACCGCTGATCCTAAGTGGCAGATGCATCGTCCAATCAGCGGTTAGACATTAATTTGCCAAGTAATCTTGGAAATCTTATAAACTTGCAAATTCATTTACCTTCTCTGGTTTGTTTTCTGATTTAGTACTTTGTTCATGGATTTGTTGTTTTGTTTTCAGTTTTGATATTTTGTTTTTGAACTTGTTATTTTGTTTTCGGTTTTGTCATTTTGTTTTTGAACACATTATTTTGTTTTTGGTTTTGTTATTTTGTTTTTGAATTTGTTATTTTGTTTTTGTTTTTGTTATTTTGTTTTTGAATTTGTTATTTTGTTTTCTGTTTTGTCATTTTGATTTTGAACATGTTATTTTGTTTTTGTTTTTGTTATTTTGTTTTTGAATTTGTTATTTTGTTTTCGGTTTTGTCATTTTGTTTTTTAACATTTTATTTTGTTTCTGGTTTTGTTATTTTGTTTTTGAATTTGTTATTTTGTTTTCTGTTTTGTCATTTTGTTTTCAGTTTTTTTATTTAGTTTTTTGCGCTTCTCGACCACAGTATTTTATACATCGTAATTTCTGCAAAATCATTCAGTTTATAGCATTGAATGCTCAATGCTAAAACAGATACAATATGCCCCGCCCACAGGGGTGTGTCTTCCTCTACAGTAGCAGCTCGTTAGCAATAAACATGGGTAGGGTTAGGTGTCTTCCTACACATCACCTTGCAAGTTGATCCTTTTATTTATTTTTGAAAAGCATAATGGAGAGTAGGTGGCGCAGTGGCAAAGTGATCATCACTGAGGCCTCAGAACTTCAGGGTCGAGGGTCCGATTCCCAACTCTTGTCTTTGTTGTTGGAGTTTGCATGTTCTCCTCATGCTTGTTGGGTTTCCTCTGATTTACTCCCATAGTCCAAAGGCAAGCAGATTAGGTTGATTGGCCTTCCCAAATTGTATGTGTGCCATGAGATGAACTGGCACCCTGTCCAGGGTGTACCTGACCACATGCCTTAAGTTTCCTGGAATAGGCTCAAGGCTTTCTGTGAGCAGTATAGATGATGAATGAATGAATTTCACTTTGTCCGACTGATCATAAACACTATTCCGTCTTTATACACTGTTCAAGTTTGTTCATTCCTATGAGTCACTAGTGTAACTAGTGTAATTTGTACTGTATCTGTACCCAGATGTGTCAGATGGAGGACCTGTGGCTCTTTCTAGCCACAGGTGAATGACAAAGGACGCTCAACCTTGGGTTCGGACACGTTCACCAAAAAATACAACGTACAACATGGTTAAGGTGGATATGTGGAGATAAATGATGAAGTATAACAGTGCCGGAATTTTTCAAAGCAAAATGTGCATGTTGAATTACATGAACTGAACAAAAAAGCTTTTCTGCATTGCAATTTGATCTGAATGGAAAAAATCCTTACAGATTCTACAATGCTTGACATTTTTGCCACTACATTTTTATTGTGGTTTTATATTTCAAAAGAAAATATAATTCAAGCATTTAAAATTTAATGCAAACATATTGACCTTCCTAAATTGCTGTTCAAAAATATTAAATGAAAGAACGCACCAGCTTTGGTTTGAATAGAGCGATTATAGCAGAGGAGAAGATTTTAGAGCGTCACACCATTTATTGGCAACCCAGCCTGTTAGTTAGAAGTGCTGCGATCCAATTGGGAAGTAGTTCCCTGTGAAGTAGACTGCACAGGGAGAGGAAGGACAAATTAAAGTACACTTTGGAACGGACCTGAATTTTGGTAGCCTGAAAATGTGAGTTTGAAAAGTAATGAAGACAGTATTTTCAACACTTTAAGCAATTTAGTAAGGTCATTATTTTTGAATTGAATTTCAAAAACTTGAATTACATTTTCTTTTGAAATATACAACCACAATAAACTGCAGTGCCTAAAATTTCAAGCATTGTGAATGATGCAAGGATTTCTTTTACATTCAGAACAAATTGCAATGCAGAAAAATTCAAAACGTTTTTATTGCAACATGTTTTTTGTTCAGTTTATGTAATTCAACATGCTATTTTGCTATTTTGCTTTGAGGAGTTCTGGCACTGTTATACAGTACTATATATATATATATATATATATATATATATATATATATAAATCCATTAGCAAGAATGAATATTAGCAAAAATAGGAAAAACAGCTACAGACATGGCAATGTATAGCGTTACCTTGGAAATTTTGTATTGTAAAATGCATTTTCCCATAAGAAATAATGTAAATGCAGATGATTTGTTCCAAAATATTATCAATATTATCAATTTACAACACTATAATCATATTTTTTCCGGAAATGTAAATTAAGTAAAATATGAAATAAATAGATATTTAACCTTTTCTTCTTGCTACCGTCCAACATTTTTGGGACCCATGGTGTTATGTCTTCACTAAATCTTGCACAAAATACAAAAAAAAAAATAATAAATCACTTCGCTTCGCTTAGCCTGTGATCGTTCGGTCGCTCATATGCCAAGACGGCGCTCGGATGCCGCAGTATCACTGTGTTTAGATTTAAGAGGAAGCTACTGGCTGAAAATTTTCGAGCACTTTCAGTATACCGTACAATTAATGAGACTTCCAGCTTTGTCATACAGAATTAAATCACAGCTCTTGTAACGCTTCATGCTGCTTCATTTAGGGTTTGTATAGAGACCCGGTCCGTGTGTGCTAAATTACCCTGAACAAAAACAGAACCAAGACTCGTTATTAAATTTAATGAAAGATCAAAAAAGAAAACATTCTATACTAGGCAAATTGTTCTACTTATCCTTTACTGACATGTCCTTCTCATATTCCTCTACTGTATGTAACTGATACAATAAAATACATGAGAAGTGCGACCATTCTGTGAGAACAGAGAGGAAAAAAAAAAAAAGATCAAATATTCCCCAGTCATTCCTGTCAGAATCCATCACGCAACTTTATTCTTTAATGCTGATATCTCTAGTTTCCGCATAATAGCCGACATAGTTATGACATTAATCCGTTATCACTTGAATGTCTTTCCCTGCATAAATTATCCTCCGCGGCTCGGTGTGAAGGTTGAGTATGGATTTTTCCCCTCTTATTTATTCTTTTTCTAATTGCAATTTCACAGAGAGTGCACATGACATTTAACCACCTTGCGCAAGTGGACAAAGATTACTGAGACAATTAGTGCGTCCACAGAGCGCCTCATCAGGCGCTCCAACATGGTGTTCCAACATCAACAAAGCGCCGACGCACACAGCTGCACGTCTTCCGTCTAGAAAAATCGAATATTTCTATAAACTGATGCTTTTACTTTGTCAGATATGAACGCGGTTTATGCAGGAAGGTTTTATTTTTTTTCCTGAGCAGAAAACAAGTTGCAACTTTTAATTCCCAGGATAGGATTTAAGCCCTATGTGTGTGTGTGTGTGTGTGTGAGAGAGATGAGAGAGAGAGAGAGATGGAAAAGGATCTCTAATTGTATCCTGGACCGAAGAAGGAAGAAATGGAGTCCCAAGTGAATCTAATGTAAGGTAAGAAAAGCGCACATCACACCAGTAACTGCGCTGCAGGGATCTTTTTATTTATTTATTTATTTTTTTAGGCTACACGTCACTGGAAAATCATACAGGCTAAAAAAGTTTCAAAATTTATATAATTTCAATGAATTAAAAGTTAAATTAACAGAAAATAAATAATGCAAAATGCAAAACCTAACGTGTATTTTTTGAGACATTTTTTAAAATCATATTTACAAGTGTAAAGACTGGAATATAGTGCATCATTTCTCAGACTTTAATAAAACGATGGTGAATTAATTTAATAGCTTTATGCATTAACATTATAAACCATATTTCAATGGGGACAAACTCATATTTTTCCTTATACAAAATGTAATATTTTTCTTTTTATCTCAGACTCAGGATGGCTTTGAAACCAACAATAGAAGATTGAACAGAACCAAACCTAACACCAGTCGTGTTATTCCCTTAAGCTGATCTGAATGCAGTAGTCTGTCAGAATAAACCCAGAACAATCTCTGCAGTAAAGGAGGAAATCGGCTCTGCATGGAACAACATGATACATGATACATTAAGAAAAGTGAACGTTCTCGTATTCTGTGTACCGTATATGCGAATGCTGTGAGTCCAACAGTTGCTGTAAGTTATACCTTTAAATACATTTTGCCTCTGGATCCCGACTATTGTCTCTCCCTATATATATATATACAGTATATTGAAATTAACAATAAACTTTTATGAGTGTGATTTTGTGATTCTATTTGAGTTTACGCTGATACACATCATTACTTTGCTCCAGCGGAATGTGTTTACACCAGAGATGCGTCCAGCTACTTTCTTAGACAGAACCTGTGAAATATTTACTCCTGTAATGTGCTCGGCAGCTGCATTATGTATTATAAACCTAACGCAAGGCAAACTAGCTAAAACCTCACACAGCATGGTTTATTGCTGTAAGGAAGGGGGATTACAGTACGTGAGCAGAAACTGTACATGTACAGCTGAGTGAGATATAGTAGCTGGCTAATTGTTTAGCTTCCTTGTTTAACAAAAGGCTTTGCATTCTTAAGTATTCACTTGGTTAGGATAAAATATTCAGTTTATGTTGGCTTCTGGTTTTAAAGGTCTCATAGTTTACTATTAACTTTACAAGTTGGGACTCCATTATGTCACTGCTTCACCAAATGTGATGTTTCAGTGTCTATGCATTGTAAATGAACTACTCCTGAGCCACACCCGTTTAGAGATGAGCATAGTTGAAAAGCAAGCCAGGGGAGGGGTTTCTCTTATATGAGGTCACAATATGGAGAAAAAAAAGAATTGGCTTGTTCAGCTACTAGAAAAAAGCAGGGATTTTTTTTCCCCATTACGTTGCTTTTAGCACAACACAGCCCCATTTCAATGTCTAAAAATGACTAAGATGTGACTTTTGCATACTAGTGTGCCTTTGAACATGTACAGTTTCCAGATAGCAGTTCTAGTATCTGCGGATACAACATGCAATAGAATGTTGTCCTAATTTTAATTTTCAAACCCTATCCTTAAATCAACCTAAGGGTCTTCTTAGGGTCTTCTCTACTGGTTTAGTAAATTAAGATTACTGGCAAATAGATGTCCTAGGAACAGTTAGATCACTTCTTGCACTTCTGAAGATTCATTTGGAATGGTCGACAAAAATTTACGAACATTGTTTGGGAGGTTACTCAAAAAGCTACTGTAAAATGGACTGGCTTTGAAAACATCGAAACATGAAATAACAGATAAAATTTCCTTTTATAAACCATCAAGGCTTCAGGGGACCGTACCGAATGTCTCATAACTTGTGGTGCTTTTCCTGTGTAGCTTAATCAGAAAAGTAAAAAGAAAGATTCCTTTGGTCCTTTTTTTTTTTTTTTTTTTGAGAAAATAATGCATCTAAAACATTCAAAGCCACCGGAATTCTTTTGAAAGGTGCACAGAACATAAAAAAAAAAAAAAAAGAAGGGAAGAAATGTATATCTACAAACGAGCCACTTTTATGATGATGAAAGAACGTGGTTGTGAATCAGTGGTGAATTTGCTCTGTGGTTCTGGGTGCGGTTCTGATAGACTCGGCAGCCCCACTCCATCACTCCCAAACCCCGATCGGAGAGCAGCGCTGGTAGGTTGCCAAGGATGTGTAGAGGGAATGGACAAACTGCTTGTGAGAGATGAGCTCTGGAAGCATGGAGGGGCAGTTTATTTGAGTGTGTCAGTGAGCATGAGACAGGTCCAATATTGCCTCCCTTACTGGATTTGTTACGCTATGCGCCTTGGCTGCTGCTTTTCACAGCCTTAATGAACACTGCTGTCCGTGGTTCTGAAGACTCGACACTGTTATCCCAAAGAGGTCGAAGCGATGGCACTAGAGTATACGACTGTTTTAGCGTGATCGTTAATCTGCCTTTAATTACCTGCATCACATACCTCAAGCATCCCTAATTAATCGGTAAGAATTTTATTTGGACGCAATGTCTCTCTTACTATTCAATAGTCCTTCGCTTTTATTTTTCCTCTTGCAAGCGACAGAGTACAGGGTTGTTAGCACCACTCGATAGCAAAACACTGCCGTATTCTCAGTGCCATACGTCTTAAACACAATTACATCGAGGCTGATTGGCAAATTAGGGAACGGACGATGGAGGCCACAAAGCGACGGAACGATCGAATTCCCAGGCGACACCGCCGAGCAGATGTTTCGGCTCATTTCAGCACCTGTGGATTTCCTGACCCCATGTTTTTGTCTAAGTATCCATCAAGCCACGAGACATTTATCTACCTGCCAGGGAGCTCATCTGACTTCCTCATAGAGACCGAACACACCAGGGGACCGTGTTAGAAATGAAAAACCCTTTATTTATCGTTTTGCGAAAGCATATGGAGCTTTCAACTTGTCATCTTTCTCCATCCTGGACGATTCTGGCTGGGGAGAGAATGCAGCTGCTTGGCGAACCCACCTGGAAACTTCAAAAAGACATCCAGCTGCTTTGAGTAGTAAAAAGCTCAGTAAAGCCCGAGCTGACAAAACATTCAGACGTGTGCGAGGTTTTCATAGTGCCTGCTTCCAGCTCCGACTTAAAATATTTAAACCAGCCTTTAGAATACAGAACAGTAATCACCACTTTTCTTGCACATCACTGAATTCTAGTCTTGCCAAAAACTGTTGTCTTTTGGCTGTTGTCTTTTTCTTTTCAACTGCCACCAAATCTAATTGCACTGGTTAATGGTAAAGTTATTTAACTATATACTGTATATATCTAATGCACAGTTTTTTTTTTTTTTT
Source organism: Clarias laeviceps (assembly GCA_030014305.1). NCBI lineage: Eukaryota > Metazoa > Chordata > Actinopteri > Siluriformes > Clariidae > Clarias > Clarias laeviceps. The sequence continues at coordinate 24,163,539 of JAQMYJ010000006.1, read as the reverse complement.
TGTAAGTTCCCTCAGGTCCTTTTAAGTTCCCTCAGGCATCTCCAGTTTCCTTCCACCTCATAATGTGTGAATTAATGTGTGATGATACCATGAAATGTGCTGCCATGAAATGTGGTGCCATTCCATCGCATCTATTCACACCACATGCTCAGTGTTCCCTGGATAGCTTCAGGATCCCCCATGATCCTAACCAAAATAAGCTGCTCATTGATAACAAATGAATGCATGGATGAATGAACAGGGAATTGCTTTACTATTTCTTAAAGTTTGGAGTAACTAGCAATGATGAGGACTGTTTACATTCATTGAAAAGGACACACCAAGGCATAATGTAACTGAGCAGCATTTACACAAAATCTTGTCCAGTAAACCATGCAATATTACAATCAGATATCTAGAATACTAGAAAATATCCTGTCATTGTCAAGTCATTGAACTTTTCCCAGTGGCGAGTCAGAGTAGCCTTCAGGTCATCTGTAGAAGGTCTTCAAAACTCAAGACTCATTAAGAGGTGTTTAGGAAGATTTATTATGAAATTAGTCCTGAAGTCATCTGTGGTGCTAACATTATTTATTGGTCCTGAAGATGTCGTGATATGTCTCTAGCTCTGAAGGTGTCCTCCAGTCCTAACTGTGCCTACTGAAATGTCGTAAAGCTCATTATATTCACTCTCTAACATCTAATCTTATTCTGTATTGGTTAAACATAGAATGATACACAACAGGTTGTTCTTTTGTAAGAAATGTACAGTATGAATGTCCAGGGTCAGGGGTCCGAGTCCAGTGTGCATGATATTTACAGTACATGTTCTCCCCATGTTTAGTTTCCTCCGGACAATCTGGTTTTCTGCAACAGTCCAAGCTTAGAATGATTGTTGTTTCCAAATGTGTGGCTGTATGTGTGAATATGAATTGGCACCCTGTCACTGTATTATGTCCTATTGGTTCCCTGGTATGGGTTGCCCAGGACTTTAAACACAATAAAGGTTATAGATATTGGATGGATTGCACATCAGATTTATAACTGTTTATAGTTATGTTTATTGTTATGGCATGTCCAGGAAGTATACTGTAGTCACAAGGTAGTTTTTCTCAAAATTACACTGTGCCATGGTGCTGAGAAACTGCAAATTTATTAAATTCTCTGTCCTGTGTTGTACCTCATCCATGTTTAGGAAAGTCAGAAAGTAAAGACTACTTCAGATTGTTACAAAGTATTAAATAAAGTTCCTGTTAATTAATGGCAGAGCCACCAAACTGTTAAGCAACAGATGAGTGAATCCGCTGAACTTTGACCAGCTTTTCCATTGACTTGGTCACAGACGTCGACCAGGAGTGAAGCAAACACATTGTCACACAAAGGCTTACATTGTCACTTATCTTTGCATAATTGACCCCATGTCTACGGAACCCGGAGGGATTCGCTGCTCAGCAG
>JAQMYJ010000006.1:24105665-24126883 GCA_030014305.1 Clarias laeviceps | reverse complement strand
CAGCATCACCCGGGGTTCGAACCAGCGATCTCCGGATGATAGGGCGAGCGCTTTACCACTGCGCCACTCGGAGGCCTGGAGTTTTTACTCTCAAAGTTCTGTTATTCTGAACAATCAAAAATCCTGGTTTAACTCGAACATCGCTCCTACATTTAGGTCCCATATTAAGAGTTCACTTTCTAAATAAAATTTTCTTTCTGATAAAGTTTGAATAACTTTATTTTGTTACAAGCATTTATTACCAATCTTTATAATTTCAGTCAAATTGACTTAAATAGTTTAGTTGTACTTACTACCTTATTGTTATTAGTAAATTCTCAGTAGTTACAGATTTGCACTGATGTTTTCACAAGGTGCTAATACTCTCCCATAGTGTTATCAGTGCCAATTTAGTCCCATTTATCTGTACTTTGCAGTTATTGTATTGAAATCCATCTCTGACTGTCAAGCGCAGTGAGTTCTTCCAGGCGTCTGGTTGCGTTGGGAAAACTCGAAACACCTTAAATTGCTGCGAAAATTAAGTGTCGATTTGGGCGACATCTGTATAACAGATATCATTCTCACCTCTTGTAAAGTTGTTGTTTCGAGAATAGCACACTGTCTCATGACGGTGATGTGTGTTCCGAACGTTTCAATCAAACGCTTCCTGCTCAAACGGAAAATTTAACTAATAGAACATCATCACTATACGGACGTAAAAGCGCATAATTAGCATATGCTGAACAGGAAAGGAACTGGAACTGGATTTCTTCCTCAAAAATTGTCCAAACAGTCCTGACAGTCACGCGCTTATGCGATATTGGAAACACACAATTGTCCAGAATGGCTTTGTAGGCTGACGTATTATAATTCCCCTTCAAACCTGTGCAAAAAATATGAACTGGAACTGGAGCCTTCTTGACATCCTAACATTACTACCTGAGCTATACTTACGCTCTAATTGCTGAATGAGCTCTCAAAAAATCTAACGGAAATCCTTCCCAAAAGAGTAAGGCTTATTATAAAAGGAAAGGGTTCCCACTAATTTGGAACAATATTTTTTATATTTTCACATACTTTTGGTTATCCAGTAGGAGAATCCATGATACAACGGTACTTCGACATACAAATGTAATCCGTTCCGGAGTCGAGTTCTTAAGGCGAAATGTCGTATTGTGAAACGCATTGTCCCATAGAAAATAATGTAAATGAAGATAATCTGTTCCAGCCACCCAGAAATATTACTGATATTACCAATTTCCAACACTTTAATTATATTTTTGTATATAAAACAATCAAAACATTGAGAAAAGACATGTAAAGACAAGTAAAATATGACCTAAATATACACTTAACCTTAATTATGAAAGCGTTTCTTCTCGTTACCGTCTTTGTTAGCATTCTTGGGACCCATGGTGCTATGTCTCCACTTGCACAAAATGCAAAAAAAAAAAAAAAAACACACACACACACACACACACACACACACAAAAAAAAATATATATGTAAACTTGCTTTGCACTGAAGCTAACAAGTTTTGAACGGCTCCCGAACGTACACACGCCTTAGCGATCGTTCGTTTCAGTCGCTCGTATGTTTAAAATATAATTATTATTATTATTATTATTATTATTATCATTATAAAATTCTGTATACCGAGGTTCCTCTATAATTTGTTTCTGCAATCATTGGTCCAAACAGTTTGTTACACTAAAGTCTAAGATTGAATCTTTATTCCCATCAAATTGTAATTTTGTACCATTACGACAACAGTATCTGGAGACATAGCGCCGAATTCCACCACGTTCATGCGTCTTTGGAGTTGGAACTGCGAGATGTGGATAAACTAATCAACTGCATGCCATCTCAAGAAGCTTTTCTTCATCGCTGTCAGATTTGGGTTACTCATTAGAGATCTTAATCTACAAACAGATTTCTCTAAAATGTACAGAAAGAGAAAATGAGCTGAACTTTTTTTTTTTTTTTTGCACTTGCTTTGATCGTACATTCTGTTTTATACATTTCCACAGACATTCCTTCGGTTCTGCTAAATCCACTGTAGCTTTGTGACTGCTTAGCTATAAGTATCTCAAACCTGCAAGCATATAAAAAGGCAGGACCACCGGCATACCAACACTGTGTGGAAAGGCGAGAGCACTGATGTACGAGGCTCACCGCCAGATTGGCCCAGTTGTCCAGCTCTGCTGAGAAAACACAGCGGACTGCCGCTTGGCATCTCTTTTCATCATGACCCATTTTCTCCTCGATTCATCTACTGTAGGAGGAAAACTGCCTCGCAACTTCCAGCACCTCCCTCAGCCCACTGCCTGCACAAACAAATCTCTCCTTTTTCTGTTCATAGTTCATATTTAGTACCCCCCTCCCCCCCTACACACACACACACACACAGATGGACATGCTACAAATGCTGCCTTAGCCGTCTACGTTACAGGTCAGTCTCCCTGTCACTTCCTCAGCTAGAGAAGCGACATGAATCAGAGCTCTGAATGCTCTCGATCCAGCCATAATGAATCCCTGCGACTTGACGAGCCCGTGAAAGACAAGAGTAATTACAGTTTTCAACATGTTCATGCGCAAGCTGCTTTGTGTACGCTGGCATCTTTACACATCCAGCCAACACAAACTTGTCTAATTAATTTCAATCAGTCATTTGCGGAGCTAAATCACGATTACACGCCGTTTGGCCACTCGACAAAAAGGCATCTGTGTCATTTGTGCAATTCCAGACTTGCAGTGAAAGACCTCATCATCACCATTTGTTTGACACAAAACAAAGCAAAACAACTAAATTCCAGGGCTTGGTTTGAGGAGGCGTGTCGGTTAAAAAAACGACTCCATTCATTCTCTACAGCGCTTATCCTGTACGGGGTCCCGGGAAGCCTGGAGCCTATCCTAGGGGACTCGACTCATAAGGCGGGATCCACCCCGGACAGGGTGCACAGGCCACACAAGTACACACACAGTCACACCGGGGTACCCGGAGGAAACCCACCATGCACAGGGAGAACTTGGAAACTCCATGCACACAGACCTGAGGCGGGAATCGAACCACGACCATGGAGGTGTGAGGACATAGTGCTAACCGCTAAACCACGACGCTGCCAGTCAAAACAATCCTGCTAGTCAAAAAACAAACAAAAAAACACGCCAATATTCTCAATATTCTCTTTTTTCCTTTTTCTATTCACTTTAATTATTCTGTGATACAACTTTCCAAAATTTTAATTGACTTCACACAATTTACTCAAACATAACTTTAATAGGAACGTTAACTCTATTTTGCATTAATTAGACTGTTCGATTAGTACATACAGTACAGTATGTGTAAAATATTCTAGATTGATAAATCATGCTTAAGTAATATTTTAAGGTACAGTATGTGTGTACAGTATATATTGCTTTAATGATTTTTTTGTTTGTTTGTTTGTTTTTAAAGAAACTCATAAAAAATAGTCATGAACGCCATTGAAGTGGTGTTGGATTTCCCATTGTTTAGTTTCAATCATAATAATAAATATTAAATAAAATTCCCATCCTTATGTCTTATAAATATTATAGTATGTATGTACGTCCTGTACATACCTCTAAATCTCCCACAATTATGATATAAAAAATATTTCAAATAATCCCCCTAATGCTTCAAAACAATTGAGTGCAGTAATGGGGGGAGGGGGGGGGTGTCAAACCCCATTACTGCAAATTTTGCTTCCAAAAAAAAAAAACCCAGACATTCTTGAGACGGAGTCCTGAAGCACGTTTTTGTCTCTCATTCTCAGTCCAGTCCCTGTCCAGCACCTCTAGCAGTTTCAGATGCTTGTTTTACATAGTGACCTACAAATCATTCAAACATACTGTAATAAGGATTTAACTTAAGACATGAACCAGTAAGAAACAGGTGCAGATGATGACAGATGATCAGGCCAGTGATTAGTATACTGGTGATCCTGAATAATGAGTGGTTGGAACAGACGAGAGGGGAAATGAGGTTGGAATATAAACATTTTTTAATTGTATCTTTAGGCACTTTGCAGCCTGTTACAGTAAAACATTTGTGAAAAGAAAACTTTTCTTTCATTTAGTCCACATAATTAAATTTCATATTATATGATGAAATCAGAGGTAGCTCAAGACTTTTGAACAGTACTGCATTACGCCACCAAAACTAGAAGATAAACTAAAGAAAGAGACTTTGCATTAATGCTGGAAAACATTTTAAGTTCAAATCAAAGTAGCTTAAATGTACATGAGGAAAGTTATGTGCATTCAGAGTTGGGTTACTTGGATGCTTAATTTCCAGAACATGTAATTTACTCAGATTTATTATAAAAACCTGCATGTACTGTACTGCAGTTTATGCCTCTGAATTCACCAATTTGTTTAGATGTACATGTCTAAGAAGTGATTTTTCTTGTGTCTAGGCTACAATTTTTAAACGCAAGCACCTGAGCAATAAAAAAAATTTAGAAGACGCAAATTATTTTTTATTTAAATTTGCTCTAATTTAACAATATGGCTTCCAGTCTCTGTGTTTATCATCTTATAAAATAGCACTTGCTCTAACTTAGCCTTTTAGCCATTAATTAGCAATTTATTTCAACATTGTGCGTCACTTCTAAAGGGACAATACTGTTAAATATGGAATCGTGTCATATACTTGATATTGGCATCAAACTGTTTTCTATAAGATTTATCAGTGTATTTACAGCAACGCATACATTCCACCATGGTGATGACGTGGAACATGATATCGAAGCGTAAAATAATGCCGAAATACCATCAAAGTCTACCGTAGTAATGTCTCAAGTCTGAATTCTGTGGTACTCCATGCTTCACTTAATTTGAATACAGCCAGGAGATTCATTTTTCCTAACTAGATTTCAAAAATAGAAGCGTACATTTTTTTTTTTTTTTTTCGCGTGGATGTGCCAAGACAAGATAATTGGCGAGGTAATGGAGCAGTCAAGGCTACTGGCAGGGCTTTTCACTGGGCTTGCCAAAGCTGCTTTAACAATCACTTCACCACAAATTCTTGTATCTATAAAGCAAATAAAGTATGCACTTCAATCAATTCGCTAACAGAAATATCAATCAGAAGTACGGACAAAATAAAGCAGAAAATCACAGAGAGAGAGTAGGAAAGGCTTGAGCACAGGATTACACAGAGAGGAAGAAGAGCAGCAAGCAGGGGACTGCAGATGAGTGCAGATGTCATCCTACGGCTTGATGATCACTGCTCCTGCTTGTTCTCCCAGTAATTAAACTGATTCCGTACCCCTGCTGGAGTGTCCAATCCCTGTGCCACGATCTCTCTCCATCTGGTCATGCATGCATGCATCGCGCATGTTAAACGAGCTCACCGAGCTTCCCAGCCATCCTCTGGCCCAGATACAGAATAATCACGGATCTACTGTACTGCATGTGCTCATGTTTTTCTCTCAGGCATGAAACTCTATTCTCTCAAATTTTGAACTGGCTGATTATAAAATGCAGCTACTAAGAAATGCTAAAATACAATAGCTGGGAGTTGTTACTGTACGTTACATTACATTTACAGCATTAGGCACACGCCCTTATCTAGAGTGATTTTTATCTCATTATACATCTGAGAAGTTGAGGGTTAAGGGCCTTGCTGAAGGGCCCAACAGTGGTAACTTGGTGGTTGTGGAGTTTGAACCCGGGACCTTCCGAACCATAGGATTTGTAATTTTCAGAAAAAAAAAACCTAAACAATACAAAACAAAAAAGTCCTAAAATGCAAAGAATGTTCAGTAATGTTCAATTTAATTTAGAAGATTTTATTAGACATTTTTTTAAAGAATACTTTAATCACCCTATTAGAGTTTAGTCATGCCATTCGGTAAGTTTTAAGGTTTTAAAGCTAAGCTACAGTGTGCTAGCCTGATCTGATGGTGGAAACTTAACTTAATTGTTAACCTTAATGGAAAAGGTTTTCATTCTTCAGGTTTCACATTATTTTGACATCCTTGATGAAATAGTTTAACATTTTGTGGTTTTCCTTATTTCCTTCTCTGTTCAGTGATACGGAGGCTATTGAAGGAATGAATGTTGATAAAGGAAATTGATAAAATATAAAGCATTCATTATTAAAACAATGCAATATTGGCAAATTGCTGTCGAACAACAGAAATATGAGATGAAAAATATGTTTACTAATAAATTTTCTAATAAGAAAGTAAGTTAATTATTATTATTATCTATTATTATTACTATTATTAGCTAGTAAATGTTAATAATGTACATATTCAGACCAACTACTTGTTTATGAATTTCACAGAAATCAAAGCATGGAAGAAAAAAACAACAACCTTTAATTAGATTACCGGTAAAGAATGCTGTAATCAGTCGGACTGAATCCAAACATATAAGGAATCAAACTAATATTCATTTCCTTGCATGAGCTTCCAGCCATGTGCTGAAATAAACAGCATTTTCAGGACTGACTCAGTGCCAGATCCCCAAAATCGTACAACATTCTGTATTCACACAATTAATTGCAATCTACACACGTTAAAATTAGCTGATCCTAAAAGGAATGACTGTGAATTCATTATTACAGTCTGCTGCCAAGAACATGTCAGTAAAAGCTTCGTAACATGGCCAGGACTCATTACAGTGAAGTACTGAAGCCCCTCTGAAGGTGAGCAGTCCTTTATTAGAAATGACATTCCTCTACTCGGACATCGACTCCTCGGCTGAGAGAAGGTGATCCGGGGCGAGCTGGCTCACTCCCCAATCAGAATAATTCGATTCATTAAAAAAACTCCTGGAGTAATTGAAGCTCATCTAGACCAGAGCAAATATTCAATTAATAGCGACAATTTAATAACTGTGATTCCTTCAGCTTGCTGCACATAACCTTGATGCATGTCTTTCTCTTGATTAATTAGTAATTCTATAATGAGGTCATTTTCATTTTGCTTTAATTATCCATTAGTCCCAAATGGAGAGAAGGAGAAAACACTGGGGAGGATTTTCTTCCTTAAAAAAAAAAAAAAAAAGGAATATTAGGGCACACATTGTAAAATATAGACTTTTTTCCAGCCAGTCTTGCCGAATGCTGAATAATTACAATGAATGGAAATAGAATGTACAGTATGTGAGATAACCTGACAAATCTCAAGACAAAAGCGTGACAATGTGAAGTATAATTTATTTCGCTTATAGGACTGGTATAGTGCCATAATGAAAGAAAGAAAGAAAGAAAGAAAGAAATGATACTAAAATTGAAGTCCTAACTAATTTTTTAACAAACAAAATATTTTAAAAAAGAAAAATTGTAGCAACCAGCCCTAAAATTACAAAATGAGCACATGCCATGTGAATTCATGCTGCAACTTAACTTAATCATCATGTTCAGATCACATATTTCTTTCTGTACTTCCTGTTTTGCATTAACTTGGTCCAGATGTTGAGTGTTTTCTGTTAATTAGATTCATTATTTAAGCCCATGCTTTGCAGTGTTATACACTGTATCTTGCACTGATTTTAGTTGTCTGGCTTTTTTTCTTTTTTTTTTGGCTTTTTTTTTTACCCCAGTTGGTGCGACCTTAAGTAGACAGAATTGTCAGTACATCCATCTCATCGTTGTCTGACACCCAGATGTTTTTGCTATTACTGTACCTTAACTTTACTGTACCTGATTCTTAAAAAAAAATCCAATACTTTGCAGAAACTTTAGCTATTTAATGTTCAACTGACCAACTCTACAGAAGTCTATAACAAAGTTGTAAAAAAAAAAAAAAAAAAAAATCCATGTTTATATATTATGTTATAATTTCTGTTATAATTTCAGCTTTTACAGTATATGATATATATATATAGAGTGTATTGTGTATACTGTATGTCTCTTTTATTACATGATACAGTAAGCGTAGTGGCAGGGAACAATATATTAAAAAATCAAAAGAACATAACAAACTCTTGTAATGACAAGCAGTTAATTCAAAACTGTAACATCATGAACAACTTGAATAAATGACAAATCTTCAAAGGATAAGGTATCACCATAAACATTATGACATCGGATATCAAAAGAAAACAAGATGGCAGTTAGAAATATTGAATGCTATTTTAAAATAATGCAATAATAAATAACAATCATGACTTCTTGAAATAATGGTCAGAGTAACAGAATTTATTTATGTATTTTTTTCCTGAGACAGGCTGTGAAGAGTAACAACTTCAGCAGCAATCTCATGAAAATGAGCCAAAACCCTGCAAAATATGAGAGCCAAAAAGTCCTTCACCAAGCTATTCCTCAAGAATAGATTAAAAATACCAGAAAGTCTGGCTCTTTGGAAGCGAAATATCTGGCTCAAGGCTTTCACACAAGTACTGCATGTAAATGACATTACAGACACAGTTGTATTTAACCATAACAGGAGAATTATGTGAGCATATCTTGCAATAATGAGATAAACCTGAGAACTCAAAATAATGCCAGACTATCTTAATTTAAAATCTATTTATAAGTAGAAACAGAGATATAATTACTTAAATGAATGACGATATCTTGAAATATCATTAAACACAAATGGCTTAAATAAATGAACCCATGACCAATCCACAGTAATGAGATACCGTGTTGGAATAATGAGATACTGCATCAAAATAGTAAGGTAGCGTGTAATTATGAGAAATAATAAGACAAGGAAATCTTGATTAAAAAAACAGAGAGAACATAAGAAAAAATATAAAATAAAAAGAGCCAGAATGGTGGTTAAGTGGATGGAATTGTTCCTTCACACCTACAGGGTTTGGACTTGAATCCAGTCTGTGTGTATGTATGGAGTTGGCATGATCTCTCTCTGTGCTTTTTGCAAACTCCATGCTCACATGACCCGATGCGGGAATCGAACTCTCGACCCTGGAATTGGAAGGTGATCGTGATGGGAATTTGGATCTCGGTTCTTTGAATCTCGTTAATCAAAATGAGCAAATTTTTCATTCATTTTTTTTCGAGTCATTTAGTTTATTTCGTGTTTTTGATCAGAAATAAAATAAAATAAAATGTTACATTTTCAATATACAGACCCCCAACACGTCTACATACACACATTTTGGCTATAGTTTCAGTAATGAAAATATTACAATGCAGCTAAGGACATATCATGATAAACAGAATGAGCAGCTCACCTCTCATATCTTCTGGTCCGAGTCATTCGCTCTTTTGTCACGTGATTCTCATAGACGCTACACAGGATTACACAGTGCATTACACAGGAAACAGAATTGAACGGTTCTTTTCAGGAGTCTTCTAGTCCGCTTTGCAGATGTGCGCCAATGAACGAATCACTCTCTGAGACGACTCGAGTCACGTTAAAGACTCGTTCAAAAAGAACCAATTGTTCTTGAACGACCCATCACTAGTGCTAACCACTAAGCCACCATGCCACATGATCAGACAACTACTTTTCATAACATAATAATAATAATGATAATTAATTACGGAATATCTTAAAATCTGAACACTGAAATTAACAATTTAATGTCATTTCTTAAGGTAATGAGAAGATACGTCATAGTAATGACGGAATCTCACAAAGTGAGTGTTTCTGGTTTTTTTGTACAACAGGAGATGTTAATGTATTTAACAGGTAAAAAAAAAAAACGTGACTTCTCACTCCCAAATCTGATCTGGCACTCAAGTGTGTCCTTGTCTGAGCCTCAGACAGATACAAAGATTTCACCAGGACATTACTTGATCTGTAACGCAATACGCTTTCTGTTGTATTTGGCTTGTTCTTGATAAGATAATGTCTGTCTTATCCGAGTTGGGCAACGTTCCACGAGCTGGATTATTGTCATTTCCCTCCGAGCTGAACTGCCGTGATCTCTCCCACTAGTGCCTTCAATTACACGGACCTCAGACTGGCCCGGCTCTGGCCTGCTGTTAATGCCTTTGAGGTGATGTACATACCGAAGAGAGCTTTCGTATCAGCGCAGGAGGAGCTCGGCGATTAAGAGCCTGGGCTTAGATTTATGAATATAAAATCCCGGGATTGTCAAGAAGCCACCGCTGTATCCTTGAACTCAACTATATGCTCGGATTGGATTTGGCCTCACTTGGATAAACGGCCTGCCTAGTGAATAAATCTAAATCAGTTCTTATAACAAGCTCGGTACGCCACTGCATCTTCATTTTCTTTTACAAGACTCTCACAAGACTCTCAATCTCATCATTCATTGGGGGGGGGGAGACGATTAAGAAAACGAATCTCACAAAAGTTACATTTTGAAGCTAATAAATATCGCTGTTGCTTTATACAGTAATTATTCACATGGCCGTAATATGAATGACTGTAAATAATCATTTATAGTCAATTATTAGAGCTTTCTGAAGCGTTATTAAAGCTTATAATGAATTATTGCCATCATTGATGACTATGAGCCTCCTAGACACCGTAAACATTATTGGCTGAAGGAAAAAAGAAAAAGAAAAAGTGCTTAATATGAACAAATATATAAAATAATGCGCTTTAACAGAAGTGTGTTCTTTCTATAACTTAAGAGTCATGAATGTGTGGCTTTTAACAAGGATGGATGAAAGTTAATATCCCCCAACAATAAACTTGATTCAGATATTCTTTCACTTGTTTTGTAATAAAATCTAGCAATATTTAATAAGGCAAGATTTACTCTCACCGTTTAAACTGGTCTAACAGCGTTCGTAATAACCGCTCACTTACGTACGCCGGTGCCTCGTTCTATTTTTCATAACATCACCGATATTGTCTTTTAACAGAAGACACAATTAAATAAAAATGAAGATGGCAATAAAGGTGTATATTGCGAGAATAAATCCAGCCGAGGAACAGTAAGAACGTTGGCTCGGAATCAAAGACTTGCAGGTATAGGGATAAAAGCAGACACGAGCCCAAGTCCAATAACTCATTAAAATGCACTTAACAACAAAATGCTAAGAACGCCTGGGTGTGTAAATGCGGAGACAGATGCAGTTTTGGTACAGCTCGTTGTGTACAAGAGGCACTGAAAGCTCGAGGCCCCTGCTGAGTGTTATTTATTTATTTATTTATTTATTTATTTATTTTTGCTCTTAAAAAAAAAAAAAAGACAGCAAGCTTACATTTCGAGATCACAGAAGGTGGGTTGGGTAATAATACCTTAGTTCATATTATGTAGTGGAAAAATCTCCCCACCAAAAAAAAAAAATAATAATAATGAAACCAAAAAGCAGCAGGAACCAGAATTATACTGGGAGTTCTACACGTAAACCAGGTCAGCCTTCTTACAGTAAATACACAGATCCATTTACATCTTTCGCAAGTTGCTCTAGATCAGGCGTCATCACTGAGGATTATTAAAAATGCTGCTGTAATAATGTGGCATATGGGGGAAACAAACAAACAAACAAAAAAGCAATCAAACAAAAAAAAAACACAACCTGAAATCCTCTGCATGTACTTATGTTAATTATTTGGCTTAAGGGGACTCCTCAGTCCTGTGGCAAGCGACAGAGAGCGCTAGAGAGGTCATAATGTGAAGGTTTAATGGAAGCAATGCTTAGACGTGTGTAATAAGTCAAAACAGATGTGTCTTAGAGTAGCGGCGAATAAACCTTCCTGTATTGTATGTGTCATATCTTTAAGGAAAATGCCCATTCATAATGTTATAACACGTACAGAACATGAAGTATTATATATAATGCTACTGTACTGTTAAATACAGTATGAAAATGCAGTAAAGTTTATGCTTACAATGTGCTTTATAAACTTCAAATGCATTATAAGCAATATTTATAACATATTACAGTATATTCATTATTATTATTATTATTATTATTATTATTATTATTACTAGTGCCGAAGCTCCAGTGTGCTTACTGTACTGCATTATACTGTATTTAACACACATATGAAGTCTACATGCATGATGACTTCCAAGTTTATTTGTGTCATGTATTGGACGTTCATGATGTATTATACACATTGCTGTAATTAATACAAATAAAAATGTATCACTGTTTTACAGCGATGGTTATAATGCATTTATAAAGAAAACCAAATGGTTTATAAGCATCGTTCACACCACATTAGTGTATATTATCAATGCCAGAGTGCCAGTGTACTGTACTTAAAGCACTGCGTTCAGTCTTGATATTAAAAAAAAAAAAAGCATGACAATTGTTATAATGCATTTATAAAGTGTTGTCTAGTGTTTTGAGCATTTATAACTAATTATATCACTGGTATGCATTATGTTCATTTGATAAGTTCAGTAACATTTTAGATGAAGGTCATCTGCATAATGACCAACAAGAACATTCATAATACAGTACAGTGTTATTCATTCATCAGGCATTATAGACATGTGTAGTATTATTTATGGAAAGTTGTTACAGTTAATAGGTTGTTTGGTTGCTACAGTATAATGTGTTAAATATATGGTATAGAATATAGAATATAGAACACACATAAATATATACATTCGTAATATAACACTGAAGAAATATAGCTCTAGTTTGCTTAGTGTATGATTTTTTTTATTGATCATGTGACTCTGTATATAATGTGTTATAAATATTAGTTCTAATGACTGATTAAGTTCATTGTATTATCATAAGCAATTACAACAATGCATTAGAAGATGATATAAATGACTTCATAGCTCTTTATATAAGACGGCTATAGAAACATCTCAGGCTTGTGTAGTCAGTAAATGTTGTGTTGCGTGTCTAGCAGTGCTCTAGATAATTCTGGTGTATTCCTTTAGGCAAAGGATCCGTGTGATAGTATTGAACAGAACAGATTGTGCTTACCTTCCTGCCCCCAGTGTTCAGTCTCAGCGGTGTCAAAAAGGGGTCAAATATCATATGGCTGGTCTCAATGTTGACTGGAGACTGTCTTTTTCCCACTGAACACAGGTTCCATGCTGAATTTACAAGACCCCAGAAGGATGGAACTGAAAATCAAGAAGAAGAAAGAGCTCTTAGTCTTGGATTTAAACAGCTGGACATGGAAGGATTTATAAAGATTTCATAAGGCTTTCATAAGCATTGTTTTTTTTTTTGTTGTAAATGTTGTTTTTGTAAATGAGTCAAGCAAGTGTTCATATCAATCTTATGAAGATATTTTGTTCTGTTTAGTGTTATGACTGTCATAGGAGTTCATAATTTATAATGTACAAACTTAGACGTTATTAAGGAATTAGGACCTTATTATAATTGTTCATAACGAGCTTATTTCATGGGACACAACAGTCTTATAACCAGCTTATACCATTCTTATAATAAAAAATGATATCAAAGAAATATTACGGTGTTATAACAGTGCCGTAAGCATTCATTATTTATATAATCAGGACAAACAAGTGTCACTTGACTTCAGGGTTCAGAATTGAAATAGTATACATGTAAAAGTGGTTTAAACATCTTAACATGTGTAATTACAGTGTTACGACCTTGTTATAAACATTCCTGACCATCTTACGTACAGCCATGTGAATCACTACTTTCATGAAAGATATTGAACGTATACTCTGTATGCATGGCCACTGTGTTCCTAAAAGCAAAAATATACTGAAGGAACTATACTATAAGTGTCATAATAATGTTATAACAGGGTCATAAGCATTCATAATCTTGGAAGCAAAAAAATAAATAAATCTAACTCACTAGAATTAAGGGTTCAGATTTGTAATAACATACAGTGGTTTGAACACATTAACCTGAGTAATAATATTGTTATGACATGGTTATAATCATTCATAACAATCTTACGCTATCTTATTTCACAAGTTTAACCCATGTGAAATCCAACTTTACAGGATGAACAGAGTACGTCTACTCATGTTACATGTTGGGATTGTCAAATATGTTCAAAGCATTCGTAAGCATGTCATTACATGGTTATGACATAGTCATTAACGTTTATAACACATATGAATAACAATATGCAGCTTGCTTTTCCTGCAAGATAGAAAGGCTAAAAAGTACCAGACAAGTCCTGATACTGGGGACTCCTTAAGTAAAAAAAAATAGCTTTTATATCAACTATTAATCCAAATCAAGAATTCGAATTCTTAAAACTTTTATTATTATTGTTATTATTATTATTATTATTAGCCTTAGATTATGAGAAGCGTCCACTATACCGATCCCTGTCAATGAACTGTTACTACAGACACATCAACATATCAGAATGAACATCTGCATTAAAGCTGGAACTCTGACCCAAGCTTCTGTTGTGAAAAAAAATATTCAATACTTTCCATCCAATCAGATTATAACAGTTATCAATGACTTCTGTAGGTCTCATGTAGTTTTATCAAGTGTTACCAAACACAATTTAAAAATCCACTTTTAATGAAACATGAAAATGCAAAAATCCAAAAAATAAATAAAAAAGGCCGTATGATACAGTACAGTACGGTAGATCTCACCTGATGTGGCTTTGACCAAAATTAATGACTAAACACAGTCTTAAATGGCTCTCGATGATTATATGGAAATGACTCAAAGCAAGCACTTCATAATCACTAACAAAAAAGACAAATTATAAACAAAAAGTGACAAATCTGAACACTATGCGTACTGACATTCTGTATTAATGATTTACAAGTAACTATTTCAGCGCTCATCAATCTGACTGCCGCGTCTAAGGTCTTACATCACGGCTTCCAGAAAAAGTAAATTCCACAAGAGGGAAATCCAATCACTGCGAGCTATTGGCAGCTGCGTAACATGAAGATTAATTACACCGTTCACTAATGTTTAGGCCACTACGATCGTTTCAGCACTTTGGTCCTCTAGGGATGAGATGTGGCGCTCCAAATAACCCCAAAGTATTCATAAATCACGGGGAAGACTGTTGGAAAGTCTGGAGAAGCAGGTGGTCTACGCATTGTGCTTAATACAGGGCTCACTTTTTTTTTTTCTTTTCTTTTTTTTTTTTTTCCAGTATACGCACCACCTGCTGTTTTCTGGCATGTACACACTCAAAAACTCTGCTTGAAAATGAGTAAAGAGCTTGACAAAGTACCAGTACGGGCACTCAGACAATCTCTCTCTCTCTCTCTCTTGAACACACACAGATATATGCAGCTGGTTGTGTAACTAAACCTGTTCAAATCCTAAAGTGGTCCGAACGCTTTGAAGTGGAAGTACACTTGATGAAAATGAGAGCGGTGAAAATTGCGGCCCTCAGTCAAGCTAAGTCGATGCTGATTAATAAAAGGACAGTGAAGCCCCGCCATTAGCACGCGACTCCTTTTAGCCACCACTTCACTTCACCTTGCTGTCAAATTTTTTTTTTTTTTTTTTTCTCCATATTGAGGAAAAAAAAGCAGGAAAAAATGCAAGAAAGAAAGTTAAAAAAAAAAAAAGGGATAAGGAGACTGAAAATACATTTGGGAAGTGTTGAGTCATCTCTTGTTTAAGGTGCTATTGAATCAGTCCTGCTGCAGATGGGAAAATGGCAAACAGCCCGGATGCATCTATATTACTGGATGAAATGGCAGAAAATCCATAGCAAGAATGGGAATTTGCAGTGTATGGAATTGATCTATTACACACGGGCCGTTTGTCAGGAATGTACACCTAGTTATTACCCATTTATATCCTGCAAGCGCAGCCGGCAAGGCCAACGCCGTTTTTCACCCGGAGCAACTATCAGTGTCAGTAAAATGCAAGATGGAATCCTTAGACGAAATCCGAGTGTGAATTATCAACATGCCATTTCCTGTAATGAACAGCGTGTCCACTTTCATTTACTGAAAAATGTAGCAGCTCTCAAGCACTCAACAACAACAACAATAATAACAACACGACAATACTGACTGCGCGCTGTTACTTTGGCCTCCATGTTTTTATTCCTGATCATGTGGGCGATGATTCAAAACATACACGGGCTGTTTATGAAAGAAGAAGATTGAAGGACTGTTTCTGATTAATGCTGCTCTTTGGGAGGAAAATGGACCGTGACAGACACTAAATCATTCATGAGTATTCATTTTAGCAAGTTTAGCAATAATAAATAATAATAAAAAATTATATAAATAGAGGAAAAAAAAAACATTGGGGCAAAGAGGATTGTAATCATGATATATATTTCCAAATGTAATTGGTTAAAAAGATTCCTAGGACAACCAGAACACATTTGTTCAAGCACAAACTATATCTGACTATAACTCTTACCAAGCCATTCATGTTGGAAACATACTAAAAAAAATAATAATCTAAATATTCTTAAAACTTTATTAGCTTTTTAGCTTTTACAAATTTTAACCCCTGTAAAATGGCAGTATTTTATTTTACAAAAAAATGCTGTTATTTGACAAAAATGTGTGCAAATTTTGCAAAACATTTCACAAATTCATACTTTTCTGCATAACATTCATATTTTTGTTATATTTCATACATAGAGCATTTGTGAAAAGTGTGGTGTGCATTTGTATTCAGGCCCCTTTACTCTAATCCCCCTAACTAGAATCCAGTGGAACCAACTGCCCTCAGAAGTCACCGGATTAGTACAAAGAGTCCACCTGTGTGTAATTTAAACTCAGTATAAATACAGTACAGCTGTTCTGTGAAGCCCTCAAAGGTTTGTTAGAGAACATTAATGAACAAACCCAAGCCCAAAGCCCAAGGAACACACCAGACAGGTCAGGGATAAAGTTATGGAGAAGTTTAAAACAGGGTTAGAAAATAATTATCCCAAACTTTGAACATCTCATGGATGTTCAATCCATCATCCGAAAATGGAAAGAGTATGGAACAACTGCAAACCGACCAAGACCAAGGAAGGAGAGCATTAATCAGAGAAGCAGCCAAGAGGCCCATGGTTGCTCTGGAGGAGCTGCAGAGATCCACAGCTCAGGTGGGAGAATCTGTCCACAGGACAACTATGAGTTGTGCACTCCACAAATCTGGCCTTTATGGAAGAGTGGCAAAAAGAAAGGTATTGTTGAAAGAAAGCCATAAGAAGACCTGTTTGCCGTTTGTGTCAAGCTATGAGTGGAAGGTGCTCTGGTCAAACGAGATCAAAATTGAACTTTTTTGGCCTAAATGCAAGCTACACTGCACATCACCTGAACACACCAACCCCACAGTGAAACATGGTGGTGGCAGCATCATGTTGTGTTGATGCTTTTCTTCAGCAGGGAAATTGGAAGCGGGCCAGAGTTCATGGCAAGATGGATGGAGCCAAATACGGGGCAATCTTAGAAGAAAACCCGTTAGAGTCTGAAATTCTCTCTAGATGTGCAAAGCTGGTAGAGATATACTGCAAAAGACTTGCAGCTGTAAGTGCAATGAAAGGTGAATCTACAAAGTATTGACTCAGGGGGGCTGAATACAAATGCTGGTCACAATTTTTCAGAGATTTATTTGTAAAAAGTAAAAAAAAAAAAAAAAACATTTATCATTTTCCTTTCACTTCACAGTTGTGCGGCACTTTGTGTTGGTCTATCATATAAAATCCCAATAAAATGCATTTACGTTTGTGGGTGTAACAAGACAAAATGTGGAAAACTTCAAGGGGTATGAATACTTTTACAAGGCACTGGTGTATGAGAATATGCAAAATATGGTATATATTATATATTTTTTGTAAATGCAGACCAGTTATTCTGCTGTAAAATAACATAAATATCTATTTAAATAATAAAAAATACCCATTTTTATTTATTTACCGTTTTGTCACAGTTTGCCACAAAAAAGTACTTGGCAGAGTCAATTTTTTACTATAAAAGTAACAGTTACAAATTGTATCTGTGGCATTTTATATGAAATCATTATGTTTGACATTTCCATCCTCACAAATGTTAAAAATTTGATATTTGTTTTACATTTTCATCAGTATTCACATGAGAAGTCAGAAACTCTGCAGTCAGTCTCCATCTGGTGTCTTTTGTTGTTGTCTTTCAGCATTAGACAGCATGACAAAAATGAAACAATGAATTAAATCCCTGTATGCCAAATTATGGTCAAATGTGATGTCAAATGTGGATTTCACTGGGAACCTAATTGATACAAAGATAACCTACCCCTTAATAGTACCAAAGTGGATGGTGGATATTTCAAAGGCTGAGTTTAACAGAACATACGAGCTATTTGTGATCAATTAGTCCCATCCATAAGTCTCAAGGACACAAACTAAAAACAAACTGAAAGACATATTTAGGTGTTTTTTTTTTTCAAGCTTGTCTAAATGAGGCCACATTTCTCAACCCTCGTTTCCCTGCAAAGATGCATTTAAAAGTTCAGCTGAGACTCATATGAAGCTCCTGCAGGACCACTGAGCTACTGTTTAGACTCAAGTTTCTACACTCGAGAACAATACTGGATTTTTTTTTTTTTAAACCTATAAAATAACACATAGAGCATTAGTTAATTAAGTGACAACAACAACAACAGTCGACAACAACAACTTTGTTATTTTAATACGTGAAGGTCAGCTGTTCTGGGACAGTTCTTGCAAGAACAGTATTGTGTCAAGTGCATTTGCGAAACCCATCAAACACCATGATGAAACTGTCTCTCTTCCCAGGAAAGCAAGACCAAAACTAGTCTCTGCTGTAGAGGAGACGTTCATTTTGAGACGTTCATCTCAATATCAACTGTTCAAAGGAGATTTTTTCATATTTTGAATGCCTAGTATCATTTTACAGTGTATCATGGAGTTAGAAGGTGTGTTCACACTTTTGACTGGTAGTGTAAATCAAGTTGGTATCTTTCAAAGTTATGGTGTATTTATTTTTTATTTTTATTTTTTTTTACTAGAACAAGCCGTATGCCTGACCGGATAACTAGACATAGACTTGAAAGAAACCCAAACAATCCATTTAACTTCAGCTTAAAGACTGGTAATGACCCTAAAGTTTCATATCCATGCAACATTGTCTGGGAAAACAAAGAACTAGATGGCAGAAGTTGTGAGGACAATTGCGAGAAATGCTGTCTGCAAAGGGCGAGAGGCACTATCAAAGATACCTCTCACCCCAATCATGGACTATTCACTCTTTAACCATCGGCCAGGCGCTACAGGTGCATCAGACTGAAAAATAGCTTTTTTTTTGTGGTTACCGCATTGAACAGCTGATCATGGAGTGTTAACTAATACATCACTGCACTGTCACTTTCTGCCACTGCTTCGTCCACTATGCATCTTAGCACCATCAATAATTATGCTCATCATCGCAATACTGTACATATTTATTCTGTACAATTCAGAATTCATTCATGTACATATGTACATCTTTTAAATTTAAAAATCATTTAAATCTTCCAGACATGCTTATCTATGTCACAGTGTTTGCACATTTATGCTATTTTATAATGTATACTAAAATATATACTGTATAATATACACCATATATTTATTACCAATCGCATCTTCTGTTTACAGTATATAACACATGGTTATTTATTGTAAATAGGCCACTTATGTACTGGTTAGATGCAATTTCATTGGCTTTGTACATGCACCTTGCACAATGACAATAAAGTTGAATCTACAGTAATCTAATACAATCTAATATAATCACTTCCATCACCTTTTACAACTATTAGCTAAATACAATTGGCCAAATAGGCAAAGCACAACTGTACCCTAAGAAGCACTCAATTCTTCCCCACTACTGTAAAATAAGAAATTTCACAAGCCTACAATCCAGTACTGTATATCAAGACTAATTATTTCATTTCTCATTCTTGATCTCCGTCACTGTCCCCAGACCTGCCTCTCTGGCCTTCTCAACACATTGCTTTTAGTATCCACGGTTTACTGGAGATCAGAGTTGAAGGAAGCAACCGGGTCTGACAGAACGCACTCATACCAATTATACTCCCTGTTAATTACTCCAACTTCTCTTTTTACCGTAAATCATAAACCCTCTGCCCCAAGATGTTATCAAGTGCACAAGCAGAGCTACCCACTTACCATTTAAATGAGAAGTGTCTGGGTAATAAATGTTCTTTCAATGAGTCCAGGAGCAAATATCCACAATAAATAAGTCAATAAGTAAGTCTGACACACAGAGTAAAAATGACTAAGAGCAGACTGAAATCCTGGAGGAGGAGAAAAGAAAAATAAAAAAGAAATAAAATCCCACTTCAACTTGCCAATGTAAACAAATTTCCCGTCCGTGTCCGGAAATCAAAATGCCTACCAGCACAGGAAATAACATCTTAATGATAATAAATGTATAAAACTTCTATTAAAATGTATGACTTCACCCTCTAACTCTGCTAAAACTAAAATTGAAACACTATATGCTCACATCCATTTCTCTAAGATATAGCAAGGTTTATTTGTCTATCCTGCATTTGGTCAAATAAGGAAATTGAAATCTGTCCATCATGCAAGAGACGGGTATAAAACAGATAAAAATGGCTCCATGAAGTGATTTTTTTTATTTATCTTTTTATTTCCCAGCAAGATTGATTACTACACCATTTTAAAGTAAGATCTGGTCTCAGTCTTGCCTCAGTTGGTCTGTTACACAAAAGTTTCAGCACAGTGCTAATTAAGTCCTCCTGTGCCTTTAATAGGAGCACTTAATCAGGCCTGCACTTTATCAGCAGTAACATTAAGGTTAACGAAAGTACCTGTCCCCCTGCTGAGGATTACTGATCAGGACCGCAATCATTTAAAGACTTTCACTGGAATGTAAATAAGGTAACTCTTTCTATAAAGGTCAGGTTCAAATGGTACAGTATTTATTCTAGTGTACAAACCGATATACACATTATACAGTATATTGTACATTATGGTGTATTGATTATATTATTTTGAATTCAATGATGACACCTGGATTTGATTTTTGTTTGTTTTAATGAATACAATTTATAATTTATGCTACTGTAGACCGTTTGAGCAAGGGCCTTAACCCCTTAATCTTCTCCAGGGGGCACTGAATCCTGGCTGACCCTGAGCTGGGATATGCTAAAAAAAAACAACATTATACTGGGTTGTAAAGTGACACATAACAAATAATGGGATCATAATCCTAATCTTAATCATCAAGTCGTTTTTGTGAACCAGTATAACAGTAGTAAGGTAAACACTCCTGAATATTAATGCATTATTTAAATAGAAAGTTCTCGTATAGTTTATATATATATAAATCCTACCAGTTTACCTGAAGGGGCCGACAGGTAAACTGGTAGGCTTTATATATATATATATATATATATATATACAGGTCCTTCTCAAAAAATTAGCATATTGTGATAAAGT